>VZTL01012118.1:0-50669 GCA_013400535.1 Scopus umbretta
CTGCAACAGCCTACATTGCACACACACGTCCCTGCCCTCCTGGCTCTCGGACGGCCCCAGCACAAGAGAATGTGTTATGAAATGCCTGAAATCAAGTTGGTATCTCATCCATGAACTGAAACCTTCTCAGATATAATATTTTACAACACATAAACCTTATTTCTAGGTTTCAGCTAATATTCTAATACTATTTAAAAAGCAAATGTTCTTATTCTCCCTTTTCTTGAAGATATTAGCAACTCTTTTGTCCTTAATTCCATTTTAATAACATCCTTGTTTCAGAATTTTCATGGGCTTTAAATACTGTCTTCAGCATTTTAAGCTGGTCTCCAACATATGGCAAAGTTTTTGAGTTCCTGTCAAACCTGATGTGACACTGGCAGGCTGGCCTGGGAGTCTTGTCTCAGAAAGCAGGGTGTGATTCTCACTCCTTTGCTCTTCCCTGTCCTCTGCAATTGGAAATGGGTGTCCCATCATTCAGCCCAGGGAAGCCTATGGCCAGCAGCTGTAATGCTGGTTACAGAGTTCTGTTTGGTCAAAGCAGATATTTGTGTGGTTTGGGCACAAATTGGCTAAGCAGGGCTACAACCACCCATTCTGGGTATTTGGCACCCAGATACCACTGGAATGTCTTTTTAGTTGCCCACCTCAACAGCTGGCAAAGGCAGCTCAGCAACAGGATAAAGGGGGTGCAAGTGGGGCTTACCTGCCCATTGGCAGATGCAAAGGACTTAGGGGAGAAATCCTGTTTTAGAAGCACTCTTGAGACTGGACTAGTATGGGGGAGGCCAAAGGAGGTGTCCAAATGCCCCCAGAGAGGTGTCATGGGATGCCCAGGAAAGCTCAGTGTATCAATACAGCATTTCAGAGGTAAGAATTTACTTCGTGGGAAGGGTGTGAGCATTTTTCCCTGCTTGTGGACCTGTGCTGCAGAAGACATCTCTGCAAGAACTCAGAAATGCTCCTGGATATGCAACTGAAGCCACTGTCACAACACATAGTGCTTGCACTGAACCTATCTTGGGCACTGTGACTTACCCACCCTTTCTTAATCTGTAACAGCAGCTGGGGCCTCAAAGGCTCCAACCCACCACCCACTGTCCTCATACCTGGTGATGCATCAGAGGTCTCACGGCAGGACAAAAGTCTCTGAAGCATCCCCAGGGAGAAGACTGTAATCCAGGATCCTTGTCATCCTATTCCCAGTTTGCACGATGCTGTGATATGTAAATCAAACAAAAAATGGCCCTGGTTTCTAGGCACACTTTAAATTTAGTATCACAGAAGCATTTCTTTTAGGCTTAATAAAAGTTATGATACATTGATTAAATACCAGCTGAGGGCTGAAAGAGTACTTCCTGAGCTTTATAGGGCTGCAGGCAATAAATTATGTTGCCACCTAATTACTCTGTCTGACTGGGATCTCCAAACAGAACACAATGCATATTTGTCACAATGCTAGGGAAGGAGGACCCTGGCCTTTATAAACTTTATCATAGCTCTGTGTTTGCAAGGGAGACAGAGGGAGCTGGGCCCAATCCCACTTCTGCTCATGCCACAGAGCACAGACTTACCTCTGCCTGGTCTGCCAGGGCCTCAGCACATACACTGCAGAGCCACCATGTCCTGCATCTAACGTCCATGGGAGATTTATGCAGTCCATGAGTTTCCCACCCTGAGCCAAAAAGCTCCCCCAACAGGACAAATTTGTGCCCCATGTGTGATGGAGCCCAGTGAGATGTCTGTACCATCCCACCAGCTTCCTGAAAAGGAACAATAAACATCCTCTACTGAAGGTCAAGGAGATCTAGAAGCATATTCTCCTTCCTCTCTAATCTATATGGAACCCTTTCCTCTCTAATTATTTGGATACTTGTTACAGGGGATTAGCCTTCTCTCTCCACTCAAAGCAAGAGTAGGTTGGCTTGAACTTGGAAGGCTTGAGGATCCAGCAAGGCCACTCACTCTCAGTGGGCTCAAGGCAGCTCACAACTCATGACCAGGGGCCATCAGCTCTTTTATGGGTGAATTACATTTGTGCATAGTCAGTCTCATTCTGCAGAGGACAGATGGAATAACCCCCCTGCCCCAAAGTCCTAAAGCCCTAACTCAGAGATGGGGAAGGGTATGCATCTTCACACATTGACATTATACCTTTAACTCAGCCAGGAGCTCTCTTGGAAAAGAGGAAGCTGCATAAGAGGAAAAGCCACATTATTACTCCCATAACTAGTCACAATTACCAAAATAGCTTTCTGTACTCACTCACAGTCCAAACCCATCTGCTTCAGACCCTGGGGAGAATATTTCATTGTGGGAAGGACCACAATCAGCAGGTGAAGAAAAACCCCTTGAGGAAAATGCTTGAAATAAAGCTTTAAGACACTGGAGAACAGGTCCCAGGCCTAACACGTACTCACTCCATGATCTTGGGCAAGTAATTTAATTCTTTGTCCACACTTTCCACCAAGGAACCTGTTGCTATCTTGAAATGTAGTCATGGGGTGCATATGAGCTGCTAGAGTCTTTTTCTGCATGGGTACAGAACAATGTCGACTCAATCTGTTATTCCTGTCATCTGAAAAACAATTTATCCTGGTCATGCAAGATGATAAAAAGAGCTCTTTAAAAAGGGATACAAAGGGATGATTCATCCTGAATTAACCAATCTTTTCTTTATTTTAATGCGGATGTAATCCACTCATTGTTCCCTGTAAATTCTGCTGCACACTAGTGAGTGCCAACCTCAGCTCTCAAAGTACATTATGATTTTTACCTGTCCATAGGGAACACATCTCCAGGCACATGCATCTAGCCTCTTTGCTGGTCAGTACACAGCAACCCATTAAAGCCCAGCAAGAGAGGACTCAGCATCCTGCTTGGGAAACTTTCAGGATCAGCCCATGAACAATGAAGCAACAGTGAAGACGAGTGTTCTTCCCATCTTATTTATTCAGAGCTGGGAGAAGCGAGAAGGAAGAATGGAATTGGTTTCATTTCTAAACACCCTGTAACAGTTTCCACATGTCATTTCCAGATTCAAGCAGGTGGGAGCCTTTATCCATCTACTGCCATTTCATTCAATCCCCAAAATGCTAAATTAAAACAATGGCACAAAATGCCACCCTACAATCACAAATACTATCCTGAATTGTCAAGTGTACTCTAGCAAGATTGAAAAGTGTAAAGTCATCCAGAGCTAGGTGTCAAGCTCTCCACAACAGAATTCAAAATAATTGTGCTGTTGTTTGACAGGTAGTAAAATTCATGGTGGTCTATTAAATCAATGGCAATATAATGCAGAACACTGCAAATTGAAAAAAAAAAAAAGCCAGAGAGTTCACAAAGGGAGGCCATTGGCAAAAATCCCTTTGGAGCTCCTAATAGGTTTGATTTGTGGCAAGAAAGGCTGATACATGCAAGACAGAAGAGATAGAGGGGAAGACAAGAATAGAAGAAAAAAGCAGGAAGAGGGAAAGGAAAATAAATGTAAAGGAAAAGACAAGCAAGGGGGAAGTGGGAATGAAAGAATTGTAGACAAAGTACTAACAGGTTGTTATTGTATACAGATGCCTCAGTCTTACCACCTTTTGTGCGTTGCTACACTGGTGCTTATTTTGTCATAGCCAAGAGTTCCTTACACCAGCTTGTGGTCACAATCTGCCCTGGCAGCCAGGAAGAGACCTGTTGCTTAAGTTCAGAAAGTGAAATCTGCTTTTAATATCTTAAGCAGAGTTCATCCCAAATGCAGGAAACCCCTCCAATTTTATAAAAAGAACTTAAAACACTTGTTCAGCATATGGCTGAAGCACAGTGAGTATAAAACCGGCATTGGAAGAGTGTGACTTCCCATGGCTGAATGTATTATCTTCTCCTGGCTGGAGACCAAGTTTTAAATCCAGATAAGGAACCCAGGGTTCTTGGTGCTCACACTCTCAGAGCCAGTCAAGGATTGTGTCATATACATGTCACTTGTGTCATATTTTAAAATGCAATGGAGGCATCTTTCACCCAGGAATTCTGGTGGGCCTAGGATCTGGTAAATAATTTTGCATTAATCAGTGTCTTCATCAGATTATCCTTACCAGTTTCAGGAAGCGACTATGCCAAAGATGTCTGTAAAGAGGTGCACAGGTTTGTGCCTGAATACATTACACCAAAATGAGTGGAAGCTGAGGCTGAAGAAGGCTGCACTAGCGATGAGGGTCACAGGGGTTCACCTCCCAGGTACAGCAATAGAAGGACTGCCACCTTTTTAAGACACCTGGAGCCTGTTCCATAGTAGCAGTTGAACTGGAGCGAACCTTTCAGAAAGCAACTTAGTCATGAATTAAGAGGTAAGCAGTCATGATGGATTCACTGCTTTTCATGAGAGGTTGTTCCAGCAGTTAATTGCTCTCACTGTCAGCATCTTATTTTCCTTTTGAATTTATCACACTTAAGTCCAATCAAATGCTCATCTTATGAGCACTCTAAGAGTTTGGTGAGAAATGATGGGTTTATTAGAGCAAAGATCCCTTTAATACCAGATGAAGGTGTTGACATTGAGATACCACAGCCAAATCACCCTCTGAAACTGAATACGCTGCTTACTATGTCTCTGTGTGTAGGTGTTTGCTGAACCCCCAGTTTTTCAATGTACTTGTGTCCCCCCTCCCCTTAGAGTGTGAAGACCAAAACTGAATGCTGCCTTTCAGTAATGATCTTCCCAGCTCCATTAGTGGACACAATGTCATTTATTTGCTCCAAATCAGTATGCCAGGTGTCACAAAACCCTTCATGCCTCTGGACGACAAAAGGAAGGACACATTCAGGTGCTTATTTACAATGACACAAAAATAACTCTTCAAAATCACTGCTTCTAGGATATATCTAGATTATAGCCTCCTATAACCCATTAGTGCTTCCTACATCTTTTGTTTCTAAATATTTGACCTTGCATTCAGTGGCATTGAAATGTATATTGTTTGATTTGTGTCAGCTTACCAGATCTGGATTCAGATAGCCATGTCAGAGATCTCTCTATACCTCTGCTTGTCATATTATCAGTCTTGATTGTCAAAAAATCTAATTTTTTTCCATGCTATGAAAAAAAAAAAAAATATTCAAACACCACAATCCAAACATACTGCACTGATACAATACCTAGCCGTTGGTTATAGCACCTTGCTATTTACCATTTTAGAAATATCAGTGCATTTTATAAGTCCATATGGCCCAGATTAACTTTATAAAACCATTTTTTTCCTCTCCAAATGGAATCATCTGCAGTAGTAATTGAATAGGTACAAGCATTCCCATTCAAAGATTTTTCTTAACTAGAAGTTATGATTTCACTGGATAGTTTTCAGGGGAGGCTTTTTTCCTCACAGCAATGTTTCCTTTTTGTTAAAAATTCCTACTATTCTATAAGAAAAGCTTTGAGATATAATTTTTATTAGACCAACTGAGATGGTTGTACAAACAAAAGATCTCACTGGCTCCTTCCAGCCTATACGTCACAAATATAAGAACACTGTAAATGTATTACATCTCTGTGCTGGTTTTGGCTGGGACAGAGTTAATTTTCCTCACAGTAGCTAGTATGGGGCTATGTTTTGGTTTTGTGCTGGAAACAGTGTTGATAATACAGGGATGTTTTCATTATTGCTGAGCAGTGCTTACACAGAGTAAAGACCTTTTCTGCTTCTCACCCCACCTTACCAGCAAGTAGGCTGGGGGTTCACATGGAGTTGGGAGAGGACACAGTCAGGACTGCTGACCACAACTGATCAAAGGGATATTCCACACCATAAGATGTCATGCTCAGCATATAAAGCTGGGGGAAGAAGGAGGAAGGGGGGAACATTTGGAGTGATGGCATTTGTCTTCCCAAATAACCATAATGCATGATGGAGCCCTGCTTTCCTGGAGATGGCTGAACACTTGCCTGCTGATGGGAAGGAGTGAATGAATTCCTTGTTTTGCTTTGCTTGCGCACACAGCTTTTGCTTCCTATTAAACTGTCTTTACCTCAACCCATGAGTTTACTCACTTTTACCCTCCTGATTCTCTCCCCCATCCCACCAGGAGGGAGTAAGTGAGCAGCTGCATAGTGCTTGGTTGCTGTCTGGGGTTATAACCAGTACAATCTCTATTGTCAGCCACAAGTTTATCTTTGTCTTGACAAATAAAACTTATATCCTTTTAGCTCCATTCAAGCTCTGCTGAAAGCTGAAAAACTTGTTTCAGTGAAGTTTTCAACACTTCAAAATTTGTTCTAATTCTGCCTCAGAACAAGCTCCACCTTTGTTGAGTTAAATCCTCAAAGAAAAACAATTTCTCAACATTTTTCTTAATATATTAAAAATAGTTGATGTTTCATTTTTTCCTTAAGCCTTGAAATTGTGCTCTCTGTTTTCATGCAATTTAATTGAGAAGCCCTAATACAGCCATGTAATTTTTCCATCACCAGAAAGCTCAGTAGTTTTCTTTCTTGGTTTAGTGTGTCGCTCCAGAACAGCACACTCAATCACACACGCTTATCAAAGAGTCTTCATTCCAAGGGTCATCATGTGTTTTAGTCTCAGAGTTCATCGACTTGACATAAATTGGGCCAGCTCTCACATTTCCCTTGGTCAGAAAGAATCCAGCAACTGAGGTTATAAAACAAGGCATTTTCCCAAAGGAATCAACCATGCGTTAATCACTCCATCATGTAGTAATTTGTGAACTATGCCTCCCATGCCGGGCTTCATGATGGGATATGGTGGGTCACACCACTATTGCTGATGGGCACTAGGAGAGATGAGGGAGGCTCTCAGGGACAGCTGCAGGGGGAAAAGAGATGGAGAGAGACGTTTTAGAGACAAGGATGTCTTCTTTTTACTACTAAAACCCACTGGGTGAAAATGTGACCCAGTGCAAACTAAAAGCCAAAAGTCAAATTAAAGGCCTTCACGGCTTGTAGGACTCTCATCTTTCCCCCAAGGCACTCACAAGGCACCGGGCATCCTGACTGCAGCTGGGCAGAGGTTAATTATGACCAGTACTGCTTGTTGGCTGATCAGTGCCCAAATTTTGGTAAAGGAGTAGCCCAGTGTCTGCATATCCCATGCCTGGCCTGCTGTTCTGCCTCATTCCCAGTTTAGGCCATGAACACCATGGTCAGTGCCACCATTTACCTCACTCACTCTCTGCAGCAGCAGAGCCAAGCCTGACCACAGCCTTTGGGTTATGTCCACAGTATAAAAGTGAAGCAACAATAATAAATCCCACCCAATCTTAATAATCCTGGCAAAATGCAAATCCCCCTCTTCCTCAGAACCAAGGGTATCATTGTATGGGCTCGTATAAGGTGAGTTTCCGCAGAAACCTAAAACAGCAGGACACAACTGTCCACCTTTGCAGAGTAGGTTTCCCCACCATGTCTGGCTGATGGCAGCAGGACCCACCACAGCACCCTCTCCCCATGGTGTGATGCAAGGAGCCCACAACAGTCACAGGTCACCAGCAGACATATTGTCCTCATGGGTGAGAGAAGATGATGGTCAGCCCACAGCTGAGGGGAAGACCATGGTGCCTGCAAGCTCCAGGCCAACTTGATGCCATGGCGGAGGCCATTGCTGTCTAGCTACCGTGGGGGTGGCTTTGGGAGCAACCATCCTGGCTCCAGTGGAGGAGAAAGACTGTAAGCCATCCCACACATCTTGGTTTTTGTCCTTAAATGTATATATTGCTTGGGTTAGCAGAGAGGTTGGTGTCAGACATGGTCCTTCTGGCCCAAAACCAGAAGACTAGAACAACCAAAAGTTGGGGTCCTTTTCTGGGACAACCACAGAAAAGGCAACAAGGAGAAGGGGAATTTCTATGGACTCCATCAAAGAGCCAAAGCTGTTGGCTGAAGGAGCATGGCACCAGCTGGGCATAAACCATGGAGCTGCACAACAGTGAGAGTAAATGTACTTATTTGAACATGCCTAACTGCACACTCATTGCCAGTCTTGAAATAAAACTGAGTAATGAATCATTTAGCTTGTCCCAAGCACATACTCCCAGCACAGGATCTCTGGAAAGACACATAGTTTAATTTTGAGTACTACATACTGTGATTTCTAAGAACAAGTTGTCTGCAAGACTTTCTTTTAGATTTCTGCTGAAAGCAACCACTATGATTCACATTTGTATGACCTTTTTTCTGAACTCCCTACATATGAACCTTAAGCCCTCTAAAAATCATAACTATCTCACCTGCGGGGATACGTCCAAGAAGGTCTTAGCCCAGGAGATGCTTTGTCCTTCCACAAATCTTCCACCTATATGTTCAAAACATCAGAAATCCTATCAAATCCACATTCCACTTCTGCTCAAGGGCTGTCGGGATTTGGCGGCTCACGTAACTCTGAGTTCACTTCTACTTTCTTTGCAATCTGAAGTACAAACCTCAAAGTCCTTCAGCTGAAGTTCCTTGTTTTCCTCACTTTACAGGTTTGCAAGGCTTACTATATGAAAAGTTATTTAAGACTCACGTCACTCCCAACTTGAGATATGTGTAATAAATACATTATCTGGCTTTCTTAAAAATACCTTTCTGCTCCGATTTCCTTTGACCACCAATGGAAACAGAAATCTAGAGTTTCTGACTTGTCAAAAAGAAAGTTTAGGAACATTTTAAGAAAGGAATTTTTGTCCTGCAATTGTTCAATCTGGACATCACAAACAAGAAAATACAGACGGATAGAAAAAGGTTGTTAAATATTTTTAGGCTTAATAAGTGGATGTAGAATAAGGATTTGTCTAGCATTCTATACTTTTAAAAACCAGTGGAATAACCCATCTGGCAAAGTAGGAGGCATACAGAAACATATACAGATCAAGGCATCAAAGACAACTAGATATGAACCAAACAGCTGTACTAATAGAGTGAGTCATTGCATCTTAAGAGTCACTTGGGGATTACATATTAGGAGTGTGCTGTGCCACAGCTGAACTAAAGCAGAAATTTAACTATTTAAGGAATCATGAAGAGCCTTAACAGTGTGGATTATAAAGTACTTCTACTTTTGCCTTTTTTTTTTAAATACATTTTCAGTCATGCTTAATTGTATTGTGTTTAAAAGTCAGCCAAGCCTTGAAGTTACATTCTACAACAAAAAATTAGGAGTTTATCAAATGAATGTGCATGCTGTCCTTTGGATCCCATTGCAAAGAATTACTTTGGTTTAAACACTGCTGTTGTCAGCTGAGAATATGTCATTTGTGGCATCCTTTAACCACCTAAAAAATATAATTCATACAATAAACCCAGGTATTGCAGTGGTAATTAAAATCCAAAAGCAATTAGCCTCTTGTTTATTTCACTTGGGAATCTGACTAAAACCTAAAGGAGAAAACCAAAAAAAAAAAAANAAACCAAAAGAAAAAAAAAAAAAAAAAAAAAAAAAAAAAGAAAAATCTCCAGCTTAGCCATAGGCCCAGACATCTGAATGATGTCATAATTAAGCTAATGCTACAGCACCACAACATAAGCCAGCCCACATGTATATGAATGTGTGTGCACTTTATTATGTACTGTACAGTCCTGACAGCCTCAACAATTCCTTTCCAAGATCCGAGCAGGTGGCAATTAAGGACTGAAGCACTGGGGAGGGTAAACAAGCAACCTGCCTAAAGCTTTCCTAGAAGTGACCTGGGAACAAGTGCTTTCATCTGTGAGGATGCAAAAGGTCTGGAAGCTACCTTAAAAGGAGATGCTTGTAAGATCACTGCATAAGGGTGTTTAGGCTAGAGGCAGGCAGCCAGGTTCAGCAGAAGTAGGTGAAGATGTGTTAAAGTGGTGGAGTTAAAGTGGGGAGTTGCACACCACCTTCACCACCTGCAGGCCAAACCTGAATCTGCCAAAGATCTTGTTTGCTGAGATTTGTCCCTTCTGATCCACACAGAACAAGGCTGCAAGTCACTTCTCCAGACTCTCAGAGGTGAGCTCACCAACGAAGTTTCCATCCACTCTGGTATTTTTGAGTCTACTCCCACAGAGTGTTGGTTTCACCTTTCTGGAGCCTTTTAAAGGTGGGGCAGGCCAGGTTCTTGGCAGAAGTTAGAGACATCCAGGATTAGGTTCTGCGCCTGGGTGCATTGCCCAAATGGGAGTGAGACAGAGAAGGGCTGTTTTCCAAGAGCAGAACTGCAGCTGTCTTCTAGGAGCAGAAAAAAGGGAAATTAATTATTTCTGAAGGACACCAGGCCCAGAAAACCCCTCTGGAAATGCTGTACTCAACTTCAGACGCCAGCTAAATAATACCTTGATGATATCAGCTGCTTGACTACAGTCTATTATTCAGTAAAATCACATGCAGGAATATTCTTATGCATAAAAATAACAACTGTGTGGAGCACCTTCACCCAACCTCTTCCTTGTGCATTATTAATATCAACCCCCCAGATTTGCATAACTGCATAGTCTACATGTGTGTATCCACAAATTTACCTGCAAATGTCTCTAGAAAAATGGAAGGATCACTGTTTGTTGTCAGTTATCATGTTGCAAATCTGAGCTACAAGCAAGAAATAGCACCTGATTTTAGCAGTGCAAAAGAGGAATAAAACTGAAGATTCTTAACCCTAATAGAAGTGTTCAGAATTTATATTTGTTTTTATGGCACTATTTAAATAGAGTTAAATTGCATTTAATAAATCACTTTTCTCAGTAAAAGTAACGCATTCAGCTTTATATCAGTATTTCATGACTTACACAGAAGCTGAGCAAGGAAGGCACCAGTGATACACCAGTTCTCCCATGGGAGAGGTGGAAAGTGTGCTCTCATTCCTGTTACAGCTGTGTTCAAAAAACATCTAGATGTGGTACTTCAGGACATGGTGTAGCAGGCATGGTGGTTTGGTGTTTTTTGGTTTTTGGTGTTTTTTTGTTTTAGTTTGGTTTGGTTTTTTTGGGGGGTGGAGGGGTTGATGGTTGGACTAGATGATCTCAGAGGTCTTTTCCAACCTTAACAATTCTATGATTCTATGATTCTATAAATGCAAAGAGAGAGAGATGAACTGTTAGATGTGGTTAGCTGGGAAGAGTTGAACTTAACCAGCTAAAACACACTCCTATCCTAACTAGTCACTAACAGCCCTTTGTAAAGGAGCTACCTCCCCAGACAGCAGTTTGGTTATGCATTATTTGGATGCTGGATTTGCCTGAAAACATAATGACATATACGCAAGCCCAATGCCACATGTGCCATACTGGTGATAGTGTCAAATACTCCACTTGGGTGTTGCTTTGCAGACCAGACGCTGCTGACAAAAAACACATTGTGTTATCAGCTCAAAGCCACTATCAGATCTACCAGCCATGCCTTTGTCCCTTGTGCTTCAGTTCTCCTTTATGTGTACCATCTGATATTTTGGACACCTTTCTTTTTTTCCTCCTCTTAAAGGAAAGCAGAGCCAGACACTCTGTCCAGCTGCTTTGTTTTCCCCAGCCTCTGTGATGGTTTTTATGGGCTGTCATGGCACTTTTTATTTTCCACCATCTTCTGCCTGTTGCAGACATCCAAACTGGCAACTGCGTTTCAAAGTGGGAGCATCAGTGTGGCTTTTCTAAGAGTGGTTTAATCTTTTCAGATGCCTTCCAAGAAGTCTTTAGCAGAGCAAATAAGCTAATTTGCCTGATCTTTCTAGATGTGCTCCAGCTACAATTCCCAATTCCAGCTATATTCCCCTTTCTGAAGGTACTGAAGGAACCTTCTAGATTCTCATAACTTGTCTTGAAGCCAATCAGTTCTTTGTCCTGTTTGCTATTATCCTTCTTGACATGACTGCTTTCACACCTTTGTTTCACTGTCTTCTTCCACAATTGCCCTTGTGCAGAAAGGTTTTGGATGCAGAAGCCTGCCAAGCTCTGAGCAGGACATCTGTGTAGAGACCAGTAGAAGTGCCTTTCAACCTGAATTATTTTATGACCAGTATAAAATATGTCTCTTGATCATCACATTGCTCATCCACTGAGAAAAGATAAAGGCCACCCCCTCTGCAAGGTCAGATGTCCTGTGTTTTCCCTGTCTCTCCTAGCTGATGATCAGTCCCACTTTTCTAATGCTGAGAGTATTTCAAGGCACAGGGAAAGTAACCAGCTATAATGAGAACATGCTTGCTGAAGATTCTCCACTGCCCAGCTAGCTGTGAGCCCGTACAGTGGCTAAGCCCTATCCAGGGGTTTATGAGGAGCCTTTGTGCTGCATATAGCTTGTATTGAACCAGAAGAATGCCTTCAGAGAGTAAATGCACTGCAAGGTTCATGCTTCAAAGTACACGCAGCCTAGTCTCAGAGATCTCGCAGCACTACCTGCAGGCTCTCCACCCAGTGCTTTAGTTTTGCACCCTGTAATACATCAACAAATTAGCATTAGCTTTCATTGTCCACTAAAGAGTTAATCAAGATCACCAGAATATAGCATGCAAGCAAAGAAAACAGCCAAACTCAAAAAGATCCCAGACTGTTATTGCAGTTTTTCCCTTTTGTGTTTCCTCCATCTTCCTCCACCTCCAAAACATTCATTTCGCTCTTCTCTTTGATGGAAGAACTAGCTCAAGCAGAGAAAGGGATAAAATAAACCCAAATAAAAAAAAGAAAGAAAATAAAAATAAATCCATAACAAACCCCTTTCAAATACTCACCCTTCAAAAGGATAAAATGATTTGAGTTTTGGTCTGTCTCATTCACTTCCCTCCCCCCTCCCTCCCTAGGTGTATATACATATCTGCATATTTAGAGAGGGTACTTTTTTAGTATTATTATTTAGTTAATATGAATTACAGGCCTCAAGTTGCCTCCCCTCTAAACCCAAAATGAAGAAACGCTCTCTTTCTTTTTTTTTTCCCCCCCCTCCTTTTTTTCCCCTCTTCTTTCCCCCTCACCAACACGATTTACATTCTCAATGTAATGTATTAAAAAGTTGACAGGGCCGAAAGGATTCACATGATGTCGGCTAAGAAACCCAATTTCCATGATGAATTGCCCGGAGCCCCTGAATCACAAACCATTTTTTCCGCTGCTCAGAAGTTGATTTTTTTTTTTTTAAATCTTCTTAAAGCTTCTCTCCTAATCTTCGGCTAGAAGAGATGGGTGAAAGGATTTTTTTTTCTAAACTAAGGAAAGTATTAGCATCTTGGTTGTTGTGCATCAAATTTGAAAATGCAAGGTTAGTAATATTTCAAATCGGCTACGGTCCAAGCCACTTGATAAGTATGCTTGCTGTCGCTTGCTGTCTCTCCCCCCTCTAAGTTTCTGTTGGCAGGAGTACAGTACTACTGCAGTGATTGTGTGTGCAAGTGTGTGCACGTGCATACTGTATGTGCAGGTAGGGTGGTGGGAAGGGAGTTTCAGCCCCCCGACTTTAGCCCTTCCTCCCCTCTTTCTTTCTATAGCACATGATTTCCAGCAGAGGAGACCCATCCATCCCCATTCAGCACTCACACGATTTAAGACAAGGCAGATGAAGCAACAGCCAAATCCAAAGCCAAATACCTACTAGGTTTCCCTTTCAGAAACAACCACTGAGCTCCTCTCTGGGTGCTGGGATAGAAGCCCCATGCTGAAAGTGTGCCCTGCAGGCACGCTGGCACATATATTTGTTTTTAAATTAACTCCTTCCCTCCATGGAGTTCCTGGAAAAAAACCTGCAGAGAGGAAACGAGTCATTTTGCCCACTCTAATGAGACATCCAACCATTCCCATATCAAGGTCTTTAATGAGATTTCCCTCCCTGCTCCCCTCCTTCCCCAGCACATAAAACCAGACTGTGATCAGAGGGGCTGCCTCTCTGGATGATAAGAAGGACAGTTTCTTCCCCCAGTGCTGCTGTTTCTAAACCATAGTATTCCTCCCTCCATCATTTGTAGCATGCCCCTGCCGCTTACCCATGGAGGAATATGCTGGCAGGCAGTGGATGCAAACATGCTGTAACCAGCTGCCCAAATGCTTGAGGCTTTCAGGAAATGGTTCATGCCTTAAGTGTCAGATGCAAACCCCAGAAAGATGAAGCAGCACAAACATTAAGGACTCCCAGCAGCAAGTTCTGCATACAAAAAGTGGGATCAGAGACTAACCCTTAGCATAGCAAGGCATTTCCAGGGAATGCATTTTTCCCCTTTATGTTCCAAGGCAAAAGGTATTTGGAGCTCTGGGAAATTCAAAATACTACTGGGAGCAAGTAGGGACCATCCATTTATGCCATGCCTCTTAGCATTTGGGTCAAACAGGACAGTAGCTTACAAAGGTGGCCCAGGAATTTACCCAGAAGACCCAGCACACCTTCTGGATGATCATCCAGCCCTAACAAAGCCAGCAGCTTAAATACACACTGTGTAAAGAAACACATCCTTCTATCCATTGTGAATCTGTTTTCTTACTAGAGTCATCTGATGTTTCTTGTAGAGACCCCAGACGACTCTACCTCTGGGAATACAAAGTTGTTGTAAATCTGCTTCTGCAGTGATGTCTCACCTTAGCCAACCACAGCTCTCCACGCTTGCTGCCTTCTGTGTTCTCCATCTCTTTTAGCTATTACCCTAGATGCCTAAAGGCAGCAAGTCAATTGTATCCATCATTTTGCATATAAATTTCTCCCACTGAGGAAAAAAAAAATAAATCTCTGCTCTGCCAGAAAAGAAGCTGCCTCAAATGCCAGGTTTTTCTTACTGGGAGTGGTTCTATTATGGTATATTGCCAGATAGATGCTGGAAGGAGTGAGTCTCATTACTTTGGCAGAGCTACCACATGAGCCTCCACCACTTCTGTCATGATTACTCTTTCTCAGCACAGATTCCAGCAGCCTGTTTTATTTTTATTCACAAAATCCCTTCCAGGTCACCTCCAAGTCAGGATCAACTCTGGAAGCAATGCCATGAGTTCAAGAGATCACCATAAGTGCACAGAGACCCAAGGACATCCTCTGTTTGCTGCAGGTATTGGGAAAAAGTTTGCATCTAGGGAACATGAGAGGCCACGGGTGGACTAAATACCTCTGGGATCCATCTGCAATTGAGTGGGAGGGACTGGAATCAATGACCCTGGAGACCTTCATCCATTGAGTGGGACCTGCTAGTTGAGCAGCTGAAGAGGAAATATGCAACCATTCCTAGCTGTAACCTGTGCCAAGAGTATGGCCTCAGACCCTCAGGTTTCTTACTAGTTGTTCTTCCACTTGCCTGGTGGATTTATACTCCAAAGCATCCCTCTCAATTAAAAAAAAAAAAAAAAAAAAAAAGCAAAAAATATGNGCCTTCCAAAAAAAAAAAAAAAAAAAAAAAGGCAAAAATATAAACACAACACACCAAAAAACTCCTTTTCTCCCAAATTCAGCCTCTACATTGCAGCATCACAGCACCCATTTCCACCCTTAACTTCAGTACCCAAAAGCCTACTTTTTTTGAGGTTGATTCAAAAAGCATACTGACAAAACTCTGGACTGAGGCATCCTAGTACATTAAGCAAAGCACAGTTTTCTTTACTAGAGCCATGTTTGCTAGTTCCCATCTCACTCAGAGCTGTAGGATCTGTGCCTGACAGTTGACTCAACCTCTTTCTCTGATGTGGACATTACTTTCATTGAGGGAGGTGATCCTGAGGATTAGGGCCCAAAGGTAAGCCTGATACTACTTTCTTCCAGGTACAGCAGCTAATTTTAATGCACAGCTGCCCAGATGTTAAGCAGGTCTTAAACTCAGGAGAGTCTTGAGCAATTCCAGCCTTTACAGGTTTAGGAAAAACACAGGACTTCAGCAGCTGGGCTTAGGAGCTGATCAAGCTGAGCTCCATTCCTGCAATCACATCACCAGACTTTGCTTCCCTGGGTTTAGCACCAGGAACACGTATACGAAGCAGCAGCAGGAGGGGGCTGACCCAGTAAATATTGCTAGGAACTAATCCAGTCTACTCAGACTGATGAAGGCCCCCTTCTGTGCCCTGAGCTCTCAATCCCTGCACAGTTCTGCCTTGCAGAGGGGCTGACCCAAAATCCCACTGCCCTCCTCCTGCTTCCCTGCTCCTCACTACCACTGAGCATACACCCACCAACCACATACCCACCACACCAGGTGCAGACAAAGTGATGAGGCACACCTGAAGGAGCTGGTTACAAACCAGACCAGATGATGCAGCGAGGCCAAGATCAAAAGGACTATCAGGACACTTAGGAAAAGGTGGAAAACATCACCTGCAATTACTGAAAGCTTGGCAGACTCCATACACTGAATGCATTTTGTTGCGAGATGTAAGACCTGTGTAATTTCAGGAGTTTTCCCATATATTCCAAGGGCTCAATCAAATTATAACAGGCAAAAAAGTCCAGAGGACTGATTCAAAGGAAATCACCAAAACCCAGGTTAAAGCGGTTGATGAATTACAGAAGTGATTGCCTTAGACTTAGCATGCACTGATAGCTTTCAGTGAGATTTTTCCCTCCCAGCCCATGGGGGAGAGCATTATCCCAACAGTCAAGCAGATAAATGCAAGTTACCAGCACCCTTACAAGCTATGTAATCTTTCCGGGACTTCATGTCCTCTGTGCCTGAAACAATTATTAGCTGATTTTTATGATTTGCCTGCTCTGCACTCACCCCATCCATAGAAACTCAAAAACCCATCACATCATTCTCTTCTTCTCCAGGCAACAGCAGGGAACTCAGATGACCTGTGTTCCCCACAGGCACCACATTTTCCTGGTGACAGTGGAATGACTATTAGTCACAACATTGAACAATTCTCAGCACACATTTGGTCACTGTCAAATTTTTAGGAAAACACCTTAGAATGTACTTTGGCCTCTCACAGACAGAGCAGGTTTAAGACAGGAGGCTAGTGGGATGTCACCAGAAGCATGAGCTTTTGCATGATGTAGGCATAAAAAGCAGCTGGAACACAGAAGCATGAGTGAAACCATGTCCACAGAAGAAGTCAGGTCTCTCCATGTTGGATGTCTAACTTGGAGTTTACTTCACACCCAAGCTTTAAATCTAGTATACATCAGAGTGCACCCTATCTAGATTATCTTCCTCACCCATGAACTTCAAAGTAGTGGGAGCTTCTTAGGTTGAAGAAAAATCAAGTTCCTCAGCAGCAAGCTGCATACAGCAGGGTAGCTGCAATCAGGTTGAATCCAGTACTACAGAGCAGGTAGCAGTACTGCTGTACAAGGTGGGATGAGCTGGGAGCTAAGGGTGACATCAGCACAGGCAGTACTCTCACCCACCAAGGCACAGTTCCTCAGTACCACAGAGCTGAGTGCTGGCAACAGGGTCCATCAACAGCTCCTAACACAATAAGGGGGATGGACCAGGTCCAAGGTCCATCCATAGAACCCCCTCAGAAAATGGGGCAGAAACAAGTTAAATACAACATACATTCAAGACCTACTCAGGAGAGAGGCAAAACTAAAGACCAGCACATCTACACCACACCCCACACCAGGAGTAAATGTCCACATCTGGGCTTAAATGGAGCTCCTGAGCCTATGGGCAGCAAGGTGTGTGGGCCAGGGTCCCAGGTGAGCCTGTTCAGGGCAATTAAGGTGTATTAGTACACTCAGGGCCCTTGCATTCTATCAGGGTTATCTATAATATCAGGGCTGTGACCCTTTTTTAACAACTCCTAAATCTAAAAAGAAAATATACAGAAAGCACTGAAAAGTCTCTATTTCTTATAAAAACACATCCAGGCACTGATAAGTTAGAAGACCATCCTGCTTCTTCAAGGTGTGGCACAGAGACCCCTCTTCCATTCTAAGATCCTTCCCAGCCTGTTGCCTTCCTTCCTATGAAGGAAAGACAGACAAGGGAGGATGCTTCCTAGCCCTGCTCAGCCCTGGGCTGCTGGAGGAGGCACAGACAGCCTCCACCCGTGTCTATGCCGTGCTTGCCGGGCAGAAGCTCCCGGTGGGTGCTCAGGGATTGCACGCAGCTGCTGGTGACTGCAAAGACAGCAGCAGCCTCCAGCGGCCAGCTGGCAAACAACACCAGCATGGCTGTGCGTCCGGCATCCCATGGCAAGTGCCAGTGTGGCCTCATGTCCAATGTCCCGCTGCAAACACCAGTGCAGTTTCACGTTCGATGTCCCACAGTGAACTCCAGTTTGGCCTCACATCCAACATCCCACGGCAAACATCAACATGGCCTCACGTCCAATGTCCCATAGTAAACAGCAAGTACGGCCTCACGCCTGACATCCCACAGCAAACACCAGCATGGCCTCACCTCCAGAGTCCCACAGCAAACACAAGCATGGCTTTGCATCCAGTGTCTTCATGTGGCACCATCATCCTCTCCATCATATCTAAGCCCACAGGGATTCACAGTTAGCCCAAAGCCAGAAGGACATAAATGATACACTTTTTACCAAAAAGGCAGGTTTTCAACAGCACTGTCACACTTGCTTTTGCATGGGCAGGAACAAGCCTTTTCCCTTTCTGTCCAGAAATGGTACAGACGCATGGGGCAGGCCCTTGCCCTTGTTGAATGGACATGTGATGTTGTCACAACATCATCCCAGCAACAAGGTGGTGTGAAGGGGTGCATCTCTTTCACTGCCCTTCACCCTGGTGCAGTTATACAGTGGCACCATCCTTGGTCAGCTGTGGCTATACATATGGCTGCAGGATCCTGAGTTCTCCTTGGTGGCTATTCGCCATTCTCCCTCAGAAGGATAGTCTTCAGTCCTCAGTGTCACCATTCCACTGAGGCCCTAAGTGATCTTCATGACAGACCTTTGCCTGCCCTGTGTCCCCAGGTCTTCACTCTTCCCCATGCATTTTCTGGTTGTCTTCCCTCAGCTGCTGCACATAGAACATCTTGTGGAGGAGAAGCCCACCCAGGTGCCTGCAGAAGCTGCAAAATAGGAGTGAATGAGCTTGTTTTCTTGTTGTCTTCTTTTTCTTAGTCCTTTGAAATAATCACAAACATAGCAATTATTGCAAAGATAAAATAGCAAGGATTATGAAATCCTCACAGGCAAAGCTCTCCATCAATTAACTAAATCAATCCTTGCTTTAAAATATAATCCGCAACAAGAAGCCACAGCAAGAAACAATTAAAATAAAGCACAACAAATAAATATTTTTGTGGAAGAAAAGGGTGGGAAAGAGAGAGAAGAGATATTTATCAGAGAGCAGAATAATTTTGGGTGGTTGCATGTAACATACAAGCACCAAAAATATCTCATCAAGGAGCACGATAAGACATAGTGCTGGGGTTTTAAAATGTAGCTGAGGGACTTAAGGGGTGTCATGAGTTTGGAGGTACACACAAAAAAACATGCCTGGATTGAGATTTTAAAAGGAGTGCATAAAATTGGGTTCCTCAGCCCACATTTAGGTACATGTAACTAGAAAAGCTCTCTGGGACCATGAAGTCCATTCTCCCACAGCATGGACAATGTTGTTGTTTAATCCTTTTCATCACTCACTGATCTCAGCATAAAACTAGCTCCTCTCCGGGAAGGGTTCAGTCTAGGGGATGCTGTGCTCAGTGCACTGGTAGAGAGGCTCCTCCACAGCCTCCTCATTCTGTGATCGGCAACTGTTACTACCAGTCAAATTAAGCTTCTCCTAGTTCAGCTCCATTTCTTCCAGTATCAATATGCCCTTGTAACTGAATTAGCTGCCAACCATGCCAGTGCCCTCTGTTTGGGGAGTAAAGTAAGCAGCCTGCTTCTCAGGAGCCCTGAGTCACCTGCAGCAACCGCAGATGAGGCTGAGCAATTGCTTGATTGATTAATTACTATTTTAATTAAAGTTTTGCCTAGTGACTCTAGCCAAAGATCAAACCTCAACATTGGGAGAGATGCCTACATGAAGTCAATGACCAGACTTGTCCTTCTGGGACACCTCAAAACCAACTTACATGTAAAGGATACAGGATTGGTGGGCACTGATGACCACCATACAAACCACCAAGGCTTTGGAGAGATATCCACCAAAGTGTCCTGTGATACTCAGTTTTGCCCCTGTGAAATGGAAGCAAACTGGTGTTGATGTGCCATACAGCCTTAGCACTGAGCTAGTGCTAAGGAAATAAGGAAATATTATTCCTTGAATAAGGAAAACTAGCCTGTGTTTGACTAGGCAGATTTGGATTTATGGCTCAGACGAACCTCTCATTTCTCTTTGTTCACCACTTCTCCATCCTCTGCCAGGTGCTGCACCACACAAGGCAAGCATGCTTTCTCCCTGCACCCACATACACTACTGAGCACAAAAACCTGCCATGCCGGGAGAGTCAGGAGAGCCCTGGGCTTGCTAGGCAGATAGAGCTGCATTTCAAACCTCTTTCTCTCATATGCTTTGTCTTCCTTTTGAAACTCAGAGCTCTTCTGCTGCGGTGGAGAGAAACAATCAAAAAGGTTAATAAAAAGTTGAAAACATTCTTAAATGACAGCTCGGGCTTGAAATGTGAGTCTTGTGTTTGTTTTTCTTTGTAGCTTGACTTGAATATCCCTGCTAATTTTTTTGAATATTGCTGTAGTGTACAGAAGAATTGCTGATGACACATTTTCCTAATACGCACATTACACAAAAGGAGATTATATTTTAGCCTCTTTTAAAGACTATAAAATCAGATTCATCCTAACGAAACAGCAAATAAAAAGGGGTTTCCCTTTTCTTTCTCAATCTCTTGGCATTTTTCCTCCTGTGGTTTTATTCTTCTCCTCCCCTCTCCTCTTTCTTACGTTATCTGTGTTTCCTGCTCATTTCAACTTGATGACATGTTGCTGGGACAACTAAGTCTTGTAACCTTCTTAACTTTGCCATTGTTACTGCCTGGAGTGTATTTAGGAGGAATGTTTTAATTTCTTTTCGAAGGCACAGCGCCTGCCCCGTAGAAAGATATTAGAAATGGAGGGGGGGGGGGAAGCTTTTCTTCTATAAATGTATGCTATTCAAATCGTCTCTTTTTTTTATTTCCTTTAAACCCATCATTTGTATGCTGTAGGTCGCTACTTTAAAACCCAGCTCGCTGTTGCTGAAAGGATCACCCGTATAATGATGTCATCCATATTCAGCTGAAATCTCAGCTTTGCTGGAGCCCAGCACTTCCCTCCCCTCCCCCTGGAAGCCCAGCCGCAGGATCCGAACCAGTCCGCACTCATCCAAAATTTCCCCATGGGAATGAGTGGGCTCAGCCATGGATCACAGAGGAAGGGGGTCCTGCCGAAAGGTGCATTGGACATGTGCAAAGGCACCGCAATGCATAGTTTATAGAGGAGCAAGCAGTAAAACCAGCTGTTTTGGAGATGCCTCTTTTCTGATTTTGAACAGAAGGTCCTTCCTCGGGGTCATTCCACAGAGGAAAAACACTTGCTTTTACTGAGACCCAAGTATTTGGTCTGATCTGGCTGTCCCAGCCCTTACAGCCTGGGGAGAGCCACGTTTCGCAGCATGGTGCGATATCCCAAACCCACAGTTGAGTGTCAGCTAGATGCCTCCATGTCCACTACAATTTGACTATATTAAAAACCTAATTGTACACATGTTGTGCACGCGATCTCCCGGTCTCTTCAATGTCAGCTTGGTGTCTCGCTGACACACTTATTGTACCTGGATCAATGCTCTTTTAACAACTAATTGATCTTTTATTAACATATAATAACTTACTTATTAAATCTAAATTAAAGACTTAATTGAGACACTTAATCTAGAGTGGCTCAGTATATCACCCTCATAAGCATAATGTATAATTTAATTAATTGACAGAGCTGATAATAGCATGTCATCTGTCACCATTTCTCCTGACCTGGGAGCTGGTTGCAGCCTGAGAATTTTGCCATGGATGCAAATACGGGGCTCTCCCAGGAGTGGTACTACAGGGTTTGTGTTGTGCTGCTCAATACACCAGGCACAGATATCTGCAAGCTGATCCCCACCCCTACCAAAACGCATGCAAATAAATTGTCTGCTGCCTAGGATCACAAATCAATATTAAAATTTTATCTACTTAGAAGGAGAAGGCACTGATGGTGAAGGACCAGCTCAGCCCAGCACTGCCCCAGGGCTTTTGGAGAAGGACTGCATCGACATTGTTGTGCTACCTCTCCCCTCCCTCCAAGTAGATATTTTGGCTCCTCTCCTGCCTGACAGCTGTCCCAGAAGTGGGGTGCAGGCAGTATCCCCCAACTGAGGAAGTGACTGGTGGTCCCACGTTCCTGGGGACACATGGAGACAATCAGGCAGGGTTTTATTTCCCCACTGGTCACTATTCCTTCTGCTCCAGCTAAAATTTGGGTCCATCCACTGTTTTCACAGCCAAGCACTTACATTCCCCACCCCCTCATCACTATCTCCCAGCAATAAAGAATTTCATTTTAAAAACTGAAAGATTTAATTTAAAAATACAAAATGGCAAAGGGAGGGTTTTTAAATAAAAAAATAAAGGTAAAGAGATGATGGTTGGAACAAAATGTTATAGAAGAAAGCTGTTCCCTTGGGGTTTCTTTTCTTTAAGCTTTGCATATTACAATTTGAAATTTTTGTAAAGAGATCCCCATTTTATATTCACACTGGTAGCCTGAATTTAAATATCTCTCTCACCTGAGATTAATACAGGCTTCACCCTGAATTACTTCCCAGCTCTGAAGTACAGCTCTGGAGAGCTCAACTCTCCACAAATTCACTTCTCTTTTAGAGGCATAAAAGCTTATGAAATATATGAAATATTAAAATAGCATGTGTGCTGGGGCAGAGAGGGGGGAAGGGAAGGCTGGGTCAGTGAGGGAGGGCTCCTTTGATATGAAAACACACTTTTCCTCAAATGAAACTGCAGATCTCTTAGCACAGGACAAGAGACCCATTAAACTCTAAAGGCTAATATTTCAGCCCGCAAGATGACACTCTTTTTTAGTTGTTAATCCCTGCAAAGGGAGCAGAATACAATCCATGTTGTGTGACAGAAATCATGATTTCCATCAGCAATAGAAAATATCAAGTTTCTCCAGAACAAAACAAAGTATTCTCTGCAAATGAGGTTATAAACAAAGTTGTAAACACCAGCTCCTTATTATGCTAGCTCAATATTAACCAAATCCACCTGATGGGGGTAAAGTACTTTGTTTTACATGCTGAGGACCCATTAGCTAATTGTCATAGAAATCCATCATTTTATATAATGATTTAACCCTTGCAGAGCTGTCAGGCTGGTGGAAAAGGGCAGTGTTTTTTTTGACCAGAGCAGTTCAGTGCTGTAAAAACCAGCCCCTTATCACCCTATGTTTGCTTTCATTCTCTGCATCTACAAAGAAATCAGCTCCATCAAAGTTAAGTTTTTTGCTTCAGCAGGTGATGCTCAAAGACCTGCTGGTCCCTGGTAGCCCCTTGCACTGTCCCCTGCTGCTCCCACACCTCCTCCTCCTGTCCCCATCTCTCTTTTCCCTTCCCTGGCATTTTTCTGACTCCTTTCCTCCCTGTCTGCCATCACCAGCTTGCACAGCCCAAAGCAGCAGCTCCTGTCCCCAGCCGACAGGGAGGAGAGGATTCTCTCACCCAAGACAGGTTGGGTATTGCAGTGTGGGACCTCCTGGAGACCTGGTGTCACTCAAACAAGTAATCAAGAGCCAGCAGTGCTGCAAAACCCTGTTTGCTCATGAGCTGTGAGAAGAAGATGCCAAGATAGAAATTGCTGGAGTCTAACAGGGATGGCAGATACAGCCCAGAGGAGGCCAAAGAGCAACTTTATATCATAGCTCTGCTTGCAAGCACTAGCTAGAGTGCTGCGTGCCTCAGATTGTCAGCAGGAGGAGGCTGTGGTGAGCACTGCACACGTGTTGCATCCTGAAATGCTCCACAGTCCATCAGATGGTTTGGGGCTATGCTTGTGACCACCACAGTGACCTGCCAGACTCACAAACCACTGGCAGAGAAAACCTTCCTTCAAATCTATGGCTGCATTAGAAACCTTTCCTCAAGGGACCATCATCATTAAAAAAAACTACCACTTTCCTCCTCCTTGGCCTCTGTAGTCTCCAAGGCTTGCAGGACACTCAGCACCGTTGTAGCCCCAGAAAACACCCCAGTTGACAAGCACTTTTGGGCCAAACCCAGAAGGGGTGCATTGGTGTGCACAGCAAGTAGCAGGCAGGCAGCCCACTGCTGCACATCTGCAATGAGCATCAAGCCCAGGAAATGGGTGGTCCATCTCTAGTTTGGGACATGCTAGCAGGGTCCTGCTCCTGGATGTCCCTGAGGCAAGCGTTGCACCTGCGGGGGTCAGCTGGACAGGCATGTCTTGGGATACTTTGTGATACCAATGCAAGGCTTGGTCATGGTGCTTTCTCTTCACAGCAGCATTTTCCATGCAGACTATGCATGTGTGTCTGCGCATGTAGGCCTGTGTATGCTGTTTTCTTGGAAAGGTGCTCACTGCTGCGACAGAGGGACTTTTGTGCAGCTGCTCCATTCTGCCAGCTGCAATAAATTTCTTTGCTAGCACTGCTCGTCTGAATCGAATATAGTTTATTTCATTTTAAGAAGTCTTTCTTTTTTTTTTCCCAGGAAAATGAATGTTAGAGCCAGATAAGAAACTATAGTCTGCTTTCAAGAAGGTTACAAGAAAACTGCATCTTGCATTACTAATCCTTTATCTTTCATGTTAACAAAAAGATTACTGACATATTTTTGAATGAAAGAAAATAAAATAGCAAATGCATCTAAAGAACTGTGTAACTTTCATGCAACACACAAATCGGTTGTTAAACGTGGATAAAAAAAAGGAGAGGAATGAAGGGAAAATTCATAATACATTTCCCTTTGTAAAGTGAGCAAACCAACTTTCTATAATAAGAGAAACTAGTGGAGGACTAGAAGATGCTCCTTTCATAAATGGAGAATGACATTATTTTTACTGGAGGCTGGATTCAGATGGCAGAGGAGGAAATCTCCCTTACCCAGGTTTTCCAGGGAGGGAACCATGTGGTGCCAACACCAGGACAGCCATCCTGCCCTCCTGGGGGTTGGCAAACTGCATCACCCAGCCCCTTCCACCAGCCTTGGCTTCAAAAGAGCTGTCAGTCTGCCCAAAATCAGTTGCCAGGTGAACACGTCCCACCATGCGAGCCATCTCCGGGACAGACAGTTATCACGGGGGACCTGGGCAGTGCTTCCCTCTGCAGTGCATCTCTCTGTCCCCTCACGCCAAATCCATGCAGAATGAGCTTTTCTGGTGCTTCTTTCCCCAAACTTCCCTGAAAATCCCAGTCCTGATCCTCAGCCCTGCTTTTCCAGGAGAAAACATCCCCCTGCCTTGGCACACAGTGGTTCATTAGGAAACCCATAATTGAATTCCCTGACCATTCAGTTCTAAAACCCCTTTGATCGAGAATTAGTTAATTACATTGGGCCCAGTATATTCCTTGTTACAAATTTTGCCCATGTCCCCCAGATATGCGATTGCAGGCTCCACTTGCATTGTGTCCTTTGAAATGCATTTATGAGCCTTTGAAGCTCTCCCCCCTTAATGATGCATTGTTCATTAATAAGTCGCCTGTAACATTTCCCCATTAGGAAATAGCTGTCTGCAACTCACTTTGGCTTGAATGAGTAATAATAATCCAAATGTAATTGATAATGTTGGAGAATAAATGGGGATAGGCACTACCTGGAGAATTGGCTCAAGCGGGGCGGAGGGGGACAGCACGGTCCCTGCCTGCCTCCCCTCCACCGACCTTCACTCCGACTGCTGCGCTCGCCCTGCCAGAAATCCGTTTGACTTTGAGACAGGGGCTGAATCAAAACTCCCAGCAGCAGATAAGAGCTGCGGAGATCACAGGTAGAGAGTCTCAGCACAGGCAGCCATCTCTGCCTCCAGCCAGGGGAGCGGGAGAAGCACAGTGGGTTTCTGGGGAAGGTGAGAGTAGATAAGGAGCATCTGGAAGTGTGGCAGGAGAGGAAGCAGATGGGGAGATAACACTGAGATGGGGAGGTTGCGCCTTGCTCGTCTCAGCAAGGAGAGGTTTAATGAGGCAGGTCAGGGAGCTCTGCAGAGCAAAGGTTGTGGATCCCCTTCTTATTTCTTCTTTAGGGCTGGAGACCAGTTGTGCACTCTCCAAGCAGCAGCATCTCAACAAACAGCCTATTACGGCCTCCCCCATCCTTTTCTGCAAGGCTTTGCCCCCAGCTTCACACTGCAGCAGCCGCATGGGTATGGATCTCTGCCCAAATAACGTCCCAAGATGATGCTTGCTGGGGTATCCCACCCTGCATCCAGGCAGGGTGCTGCTCCCCAGCACTCTCAGCTCCCTACCACAAGGATTTTGCCCTTTCTTTTGAAATAATTGCATTTTTTCCCCAAAAAAAAGATCAAGTCTTGGCTCTGCATCCAGTTGGGAATACTGCCAGGAAAGACTTCCGTGCAGTGTCTGTGCAGATGTCTTGTCCTGGCTGGGAGGGCATGTGTAGGGTCATGCTCCTGCCATGGAAACCTGTCTTTGCTGAAACATCCCTGTGTAATTCCAAGCACTTTGGGACAAAAAAATCTGAAAAAAACATATGTAGAAAACCTGCAAGCCGGATGTGAATATCTGCCAAGCCAGGCAGGAGTGTGCTGGGACCAGTGATGTAGCAGGGCAGAGGCTTTTGCTCAAGCAGGTCCAGCAGCAGGGAGGTGGAAGGGATGGTCCACCAGCCTGCTGCTTTCCCCCATGGTCCACTGTGATTTTCCATTTGCAGGACAGAGGGGAGCCTGCGGGGAGCACCAGCCCCAGCCCAGATCATCCCTCTGGCCAGGGCAGAAATCAGCACCCAAAGTCTCCAGGCACATGTGGCTATGGCAGAATTTGCTCTCCAAGAGACAAAGAGCATCCAGAAAGAGACCTGGAAACTGAGCTCAGCTCAGTTGCACAAATTGACCAGATGGAACTCTCAGTGCCTTTCGTTCCAGCAGCCTTCACTGGAGGTGTTCAGCCATGCCCATCACAGCAGCACTTTTCACTTAAAAAGTGACCTAAAATCAAGAAAGTTTAAACAAAAGGGTTAAATATCTCCCCCTTCTTCTCCATCCAAACCCAAAGCAATTAATTTTGGACTTACGAAATCATTTTTTTGCTTTAACTCCTACCAAAATATCCTTAATTGCTCTGTTTTGCTTTGACCTCCTTTTCAAGTGCCCCCAACTACTGCTCTCACTGCACATTACTCTGGCTGCATGTTGCCCCCTCTTGCACATTGCTCCTGTTTGCACATCACTCTGCTCGCACATCGCGCTGCTTGCAGGTCGGTCCAGCTTGAAAACGGCTCCTCTTGCACATCACTTGTAAGGTCTTGTCTCTTCCATTTGCTTCTATTGCCCTCTGCTGGGCACTGTCAAAGGGAAGGCTCATCCCCTGGGCAGTGCCTTCTCCTCTCTGTCCCCCTCTGCAATTTCAGAGGAGCCGCAGAGCCCCAGGTTGGGGTGCCAGCGCCTTCCTGCAGCACTGAACCCCCGTCACCACTTGCATGTCCCAGAGAGGCAGCTCTCACGCATAGGGCTGCACACCCACTCGCGGGCTTGGCTAACCCGGCACATGGCCAACACATCTGGCCAAGAGGACACGCATGACAGTGAGCTGACACCAGAAGGGTTTCCAGGGCATGTGTGTGGATACACAGACATGTGTGAGATACAAAGAAGCTCACGTCTGTTATTGTGTCTACTCGTGCACAGCTAGAAAGCTCTGTGTGCTGTTGTGGTTTAACCCCAGTTGGCAACTAAGCACCACACAGCTGCTCTCTTACCCTCCCCCGCCCTGGTGGAATGTGGGAGAGAACCAAAAAAAACCCTAAAACCCATGGGGTGAGATAAAGGCAGTTTAACAGGATAGTAGAGAAAGAGAAAATAATAATAATAGTAATGATAAAAGAATATACAAAACAAGCAATGCACAATGCAATTGCTCACCACCCGCTGACCGATGCCCAAGCCTGTCCCCGAGCAGCGATCGCTGCCCCCCCCGGCCAACTCCCCCAGTTTCTATACTGAGCGTGACATCAGGTGGTATGGAATAGCCCTTTGGCCAGTTTGGGTCAGCTGTCCTGCCTGTGCTCCCTCCCAGCTTCTTGTGCACCTGGCAGAGCACAGGAAGCTAAAAAATCCTTGACTAGTGTAAACACTACTTAGCAGCAACTAAAATGTCAGTGTGCTGTCAGCATTTGTCACTGTTGAGACGGACACGACATACACACACAGAGCAATTGTTGTCCAAAAAGAGTTAGTTAGTTTATTGTTTAAACAAGCCCTTTTATATCTTTCTTAAGAATGTGTGTCTATATATGATTGGCTCACTCTTGGCTCATTCAAAAACCAACAGTTCATGATTGGATGTCTTTTTCTTTGTTGTAACTTCGATAAGCTTTCTCTACTTGCAGTCTGGCAGTTCCTTAATCTTGTTTACTCAGCTCTTCTCGGGACTCTCCGGCCTCTTCAAAGGTACATGGGTATCTGCTCAAGGTCAATGTTAAACTTGCATTCCAATCCCTCAGACCAGCCAAGGTCTCCCACAAGCATTGTTCTCATACTAAGTTCAAAACAGAGCACTATAGTAGCTACTAGGAAGAAAATGAACTCTGAATTAAGCTGAAACCAGGACATGTGCCCAGAGCTGGTCTTGACCATCTCCTCCTGAAACACTTTGCTCCATTCAACCTTTGCATTTCAGCTGGTGTCAACAGTGGATGCACAGGGTGGTTCACACATAAAACAGAGGAAAAGAGGACATTTGGAAGGGCCGCACTGGCAAAACCAAATCACGTGCCATAACCACTTTCAGAGACTGCCAAGGTATGGCCTAAGGCAGTGGCTGAACCTACAGGGCCTTTGGTTTCAGTGAGAAAGGAGCCAAGGCAACCAAATGGCCATGAAATGTTGCACTGAAGTGACATTAATGACCTTTGCTGGTGTGGAAAAAGGGGCCTGCATCAAGTTGGCTGATGCCTCGAGAATGAAGAGATTCATTAATACCAAGAGAAGACCCACAACACCCTGAGGACAGCCATGTGCAGTACAAAAGCCCAGGCCGTGCCAGCAGCAAGCAGGATTCCTGCCACAATCTGGGAGCATTGCCACTAGAAAGCCTGGAAGAGGAGGGCATGGGCTCATCACAGAGCATAGGCTCATCTTGTCACACCTGCCATGGTGGGAGCTCCAGCCAAGCCCCTGCTCTGGTTGTAGTGCCAGCAAGTTCACACTATTAGGGCCTGGGAGCAATTTAAGGGGGGAAAAGCTGAACACAAGTGTCCCACTGGTGCAATGCAGCAATCTCTTTGAGCCCAGGCAGAAACCCTAAGATGTGATGCTCCATTGCAGAGATAACCATGCCCCACACTGGGCTGCCACCAGCCAGCTCAGAAAAGGAACAAATTGGAAGCATTCAGAGGAATATTCTTCTTTTTCAAGCATATAATATCTGTCCTCTGGCAAAAAGCCCCCCCCCCCAGCTTTTTGGCAGCTTTTGCATTTCATGTGGGGATAGACTGAGGATCTCCTGTGCAACACGGGGAATGGCACGGGTCTGTACCCAGAGATGAAGGGATGGGCCAGCAAGGATGGGTTGGGGAGCAGGAGAAAGGGAAGCTACCATGCCACCAGCCCTTGTAGAGGGTCCCCTGGGGTTGACCAGCTTCAAGGGGTATGGTCTTTCTTCCTTCAAAGCGGTGCCACCTCCCACCTTTCCCCAGTCCCACCTGGACCTGCTTCTTCCCAGCAGCTGGAGAAAAAGTTTGGAGAAGTCTGGCACAGAGAGGAAAAGAGGGAAAAATAGTAGCAGGTCTTTGGGCACCAAGGGGATGGAAGTTAAGGTGGCTTCAAGATTTCAAAGCCACCCTGTGCACCTCAGTCACAGCCAGTACTGGACAGGCTGAGGAGGGGATGCCCACCCGGCAGTCTCTGCTTCCAGAGGTCCTTGCACACCTGCTGGATTACAGATGATGGAGGAGAGGAACGCCTTATATCAATTAATTCCCAAAGTGTAATTAACATCTGGGCCAGCTCCGTGTGATCCCCAGCCACTAATGAAGCATGGCACTGCTTTAATTCCTGCTATGCCACACCATCTTCTTATTAAACCCAGGAGTAGGTTCCATCACATTTCCCTTAAAGGGAAAAAGGAAAGAGAGAAATAGAGCAGGATTTGTCTCAATGAAATATGATAGATTAGAGTTTGCCAGATAAAGAAAGTAGGAGTGGGGGGAGGGCACAAAATGTGAAATTTCGTAGGTGTCTGTGTGCAGGCATCTGTATATTCTCTTTTGCAATGACCTCCTTACGCCCCATCCATCAGCCCGGGGTTGGCTTATTCTAACTAGCAGAGTCTTTTCTCGTGTCTAACAGGCCCATCAGACACAATCTGCATGCCAATTACCAGAGCAGACCCCCTGATACTGAAAAATGGAAATTAGCTGTCAAGCAAAAAACGGCATCAGCAGGCTGGGTTTGGATTGCCTGCGCTCCCTGCTCACTCTCGCCACCACTCATATCCATATGCACTCTACTCGGCATGCAGCTGTGACAAGGGAGCCCCCGATGGAAAAAGTAATCTAGAATAATAATAAAATAAAAAATAATAAAAAACCCAACCCAACTAGCATATTTTATTGTTATTCGCGTTGGTTGCCAACATTTGGGGCACAATGCAAAATTCACCAGAGGGCAAGAGCCAGCTAGGGGAGGAGGGGGGAAAAGCGTTGGGATAATTGCATTTTTGTGGTGGGTAGATCAAGTGATGTAAGGGAAGGACATGGGGAGGAAATGTTACTGTAAGGGCAAACCAGAACCAGGCCTGGTTCCTCTGATACTCCAGGATGGATGTACGCCAGTAGCCATGGGGCTGTAGCACCCCAAACCTGCCCACTGCAGCTCCGGCACCCACTGCCGGTTGGGACAAATGCCACTGCAGGGGATGCACACTGCCCAGATAGACAGACATTCCCCAAATTCAGGGTGGGAGATGGGTGGAAATGCACTGGCCACAGTACACCTACCTGCAGGAGATTTTCCTTTCAAAACAGGGATGGCGACACGCTCCCCACAAAAAACAGTGGCCAGGTGATGCTCGAGCTGGTGCCTTGGACAAGCAGGAGCCCTCAGAGGTGCTTGGAGAGCTTTGCCAGGAGCTGGGGGGAAAGGGGGAGCTGGAGCTGGGTTGGTTGGTCCTAGAGAAATATTTTGAGGAAAAATGCAGAGAGACCCAACTATAACGCCGAAACATCTGCATCCTGCTGACCCATGATGGAAAGGCAACAGAGGAGAAAGGCAAAGGACAGAAGCTGGTCAAGAAGACGCATCACCCTTTGGAGCAAAGGGCTGAAACAGGGCAGGGGACTAAGGTTGGGGGGGGTGCAGTGCCACAGCAAGAGGAGGAGGAGGAGGAGGAAGGTGACTCTCTTCAGTTCACCTTTGTGCTGGGGGAAGGCTGGGGGCCAGAACTGCCCCTCTTGGCAGCCCCTTCCCACACCCCGCCGGCAGCTGCATTCCCAGGGGGTCACAGCACCACGGCTTGACAAGCATCACTTAACCTGCCTCCCTGCTCTGTAATAACCTCATACATCAACCGCGAAGAGACCGCAGAGCATGGCTAGAAGGGATCTGCTTCTACATCCAGCGTCATTATCCCAAGGCCCCTTGGCTCAATATGCAAATGGCTGCGGGTCCCCGGGGTGCCCGGGAGGAGAGTGCCCTGCACAGCGGACATCAGTTATTCCTGCGCCGTGCGGGCCCAGCCTGACACCTAGCGGCACTGGGCAAAACGGAGTGCTCCAGCTGGTGCCAAACTGGGCTGATGAGGAGCCCAACAAGCCCCCTCTGCTCCCTCCATGTCTCAGGTGCCCAGGGATCTCTTTCTGCCCTTCAAGATCATTCAGCAGCTACCTCCCATACCCGGGCACCTTTCAGAGGCACTCACCATCTCTGTCCACATCCAGCCTCTTCCCCTTCCAGCTGCCCAGCCTGATGTGGTGCTTAGCCCCATTTTAAGCAGCTGGCCCCATTGTCTCATACCTACCAGGGGCATCCCATACCTGACACGCTGGGCTGCTGCGGTCCCCAGCATCCCCCACTGAGATTGAAGACATCTCCCTCCTGCCCACCCTGGGCTCCCTGCCTCTCACCTCCACTTTCCTCCTGGTGCCGTTACCCCTTGCATCATGAAAGGGACATGCTCCTCCAGCAACAGGATGTCTGCTGCCTGCTCAGGCTCCCCAGGGGGGGTCTTGCTACATGTGGCATGGATGTAAACCTCATCCCTTCTCCCCTGCCACCAGCAGCCCCTTCTCCCAAGCCACCATGGAGCAGCAACACAGCAAGTGGGGACCCCACAGGGTCATGACAGACTGAGCCACCCACAGCCAGCACCAAAAACTGGAGTCCTGGGGACAGGTTGTCCCACTGCTTCATCGGACTGGCCAAATGTTGGAGCACAAGCTCCTCCTGGAGAGGAGTAGTCATATGGAGGGAAGAGGATGGCACCAGCCTGGAGGAAGGAGATGACAGCAGAGACAGAGGCAGTTGGGGCTGGTGGAGGGTGTTTTGCTTAGAGAAGGCTCAGCTCCACACTGGCTCCCCGGAGGCAGGATAACTCACACGCAGACCCCAGGAATAAGGAGGACAGGCTGAGCTGAGTGACTCAGTTGCTTTATTGACAGCCTCCAGCTGCCCAGTCAATGGACTGCCTCACTCGGTGATCCTGCGGAAAGACTGGACAGCTGGGCTCACTGCTCCCCACTCTACGGGTTTGCGGTACTCCCCCTTGGGCAGCAGGTACTGCCTGCCCCGGTAGTTGGGATGCTCGTAGAAAACCCAGACACCTTCCAGCACTCTGCAGGCATGGACCTCGCGCATGTGCCACTCCTCCATGATGGAAGGGCAGTCTTCAGTGGCTTCGAACATCTGCCCGCCAAAATCTCCCTTCTCAAATACCTGGATGTGGCCCCGGCCTCCACCTGGCTAGAAAAAGGGGAGACAAAAAGGCAGAGCGCTGGAGGGAGGCACCGATATGTCCCTGGCTCAGACGGTCGCCAGCAGATGGAAGCAGAGCTGAGGTATGGTCAGACTCAGGTCAGGTACAAACCAACCCCCCCAGCACAGCAGGACAGAGCTGAACAGCTCACATCAGCCCCCAAAAGCACGGCGGGGAGGCAGCCGGGGTTACTCTTGACCGAGCATCATGTGCAGAGAGGGCACAAAAGCACCCAGCCAGAGCAGAGTAGCTTCAGCTCAAACCCCCACTGCAGCCCCAGTTTCACAGGGAAGAAGGCTGCAGGGACGGATAGGTCCAAGTCAGCAAGTGCTGGGCTCTCTGTCCCAGGCAGCCTGCACATCCCGCTGCTGGCTTGAACCCTCCACGTGAGCATCAGAAGGAGAGACGGACCCCCTCCACTCCCTGCTCCTCCGGGCAACAAGGAGTGTAATGAGCTGGTGACCCAAGCTGGGTTGTATTACAGGCAAATGCAGCACAGGTATTTTCCACTGTGATTTGAAGTGCCGCAGTGCCTTCAGGCAATGCAGCAGTTTTAATCTGCAGCTGCCTGGACACCATCTTCCCTTGCCTCCACCGTCTGCCCAAGCCCACTCTCGTTGCCAGCCCCAGCCGAGCTCTGGGAGGGTTTCTCGGGTCTGTGCACTGCTGCTGCGGCTACTCCAGGGCGCTTTGACCTAATGTCTGCACACAGCGGGTCCCCGGGCAACCTCCCCTGGCACAGGAGGGGAAGCCAGGCACCAGGTGGACCTGCAGCATAAGGCCTCCACATTTCATCCTGATGGAGGAAGCTGTGTTGCTGTTATATCTTCCATGTGTTTTGGCTCCATTCCTTATGCCAGATCAGCGCTCTGAACGGGCTGGAAACACTCCCTGCCCTATGCAAAGGGCTTTAGACCTAGGTCAAACCCAGAACAGACTCAAAGTGGCGTTAGACCACCAAACATAAAAGCAAACCCCCTTCTCAGCTGTGACACCTGCTCCACGCAATGGGAATACATGGCTGTGCTACTCAAGCCAGCAATGCGCAGATCACTGATGTCTGCCCCACTGCTGGCAAAAACACTGTAGCCGCAGCAGCACTCAGCATCTTGACCCCAATCCACACTCCATCCACACTCCCATCCCTGCCAGTTTTAAAGGGTTCTTCTCCCCATAGGCTTCTGTTCCTTTCTCCCCCTGCAGTGCTTCCGCAGGGTGTAAAAGCTGCTCACTGTCAACCTACGTTTATCCTGTCTCCTGCTGGTGGAAGGACAGGAGCTGCCAAAGGCTGCAGAAGCACCTCGCCATCATCAGTTAGGAGGGGATGAGCACAGTTCCTGCACTGCAGCAAGGAGACATGCATTGCCCTGTGCTCTCCTAATACCAGGAGACACCAGGCTGCTCTAAGCATGCCCAAGCAGAGCTTCAGGGATTCCTCCCACTCCTGGTCTGCTCCTGGGGCTGTTCTCCCCATGCCCAACGGGCCTTGGTGATCCTGAGATTTGATTCCCTGTATCAGAAGGGAGCCCTGGCTTGCTAAAGAGGCAAACAAACTGCCCCTTGTTCTGCTCCTGCAGAATCTACATCTTACTGTTACGAGCCTTGTGCCCACCATCAGATTTGGATCAGTTGGCAGCACACCAGGGGGGAAGGCAAGAGACACACCTTGGAGCGACCTCCCTGGACACTGAAGTCCCTAGAGGAACATGCAGATAAAACTATGCTGCGGTTTCTATGGAAACTCACCTACAAAGCACTCAAAGGGATCTGCTTTTTCCCACTGCAGTCAAGAGTGGAAGAGATTTACCTTCTCCACTCACCAAACACCTTGCCATTCCCAGAGCAGGACTGTGGGAGCAAACCCCCTATAGCCATCCTCTCCAAAGGAGCTCCCGCGGGTCCCCAAGAAGATGAGACCACCCATGAGCATGCTGAAACCTTTTAATGATAGGTGTGTAAATTAAAATGTCCCTTGGGAAGAGGTCACACTTACTATCTGGATGGCTTTGCAGGAGCCGAGGCGGTCATTGAGGCCCATCCAGTGGTGGTAGTCAGGATACTCCCCATGCGTCAGAACATACATGTTCCCAGAAAAGTCTGGCCTCTCATAGGCTACCCAGGTGCCTCCATCTACCCGGATGGAGTTGCAGCAGCTCAGGTAGGTGTGAAAATCAGGGCAGTCGCTGTTGCACTCATAGCAACGGCCTAGGAAATTCTTGTCTTCGTAGAAGATGACCTGAAACACAAGCAGAGGAAGGGAAGCAGAGAGGTTCCTCCTTCCCCAGCACACAGCTGCATCCATATTCTAGCCACATCACAGCACGAAATATCTGAAAGCAGAGCCCTCAAGATGCCAAAAAGTCATCAAGCCCAACAATTGAGGAGGATCAGCTGCATCCCAACTAACACTGGCAGCCAATTCACCAGTCTGGTCCCAACACCTCCAGCTGCCACTAATGTCTTGCCCTTCCCAGCACCTAGTTCTGTCCCAATCCAACCCAAAGCTCTCTTGATAGAGTCCCTGTCCTCTTTGCAGCAAAACACTATTAATACATTTCCCTCCCACCTTCTCTAGGTCAGTAATTACTAAATTATGGCCAAGGGAGCCATAAGTAGTCAATCATACATAGAATCATAGAATTAGGTTGGAAAAGACCTTCAAGATCATCAAGTCCAACCATTAACCTAGCACTGCCAAATCTACCACTAGACCATGGCCCTAAGCACCACATCTACATGTCTTTTAAATACCTCCAGGGATGGGGACTCAACCACTTCCCTGGGCAACCTGTTCCAATGATTGACAACCCTTTCAGTGAAAAATTTTTTCCTAATATCCAATCTAAACCTCCCAGGGGAGGCATAATGGACCATACTAAGTATTTCATTTATATTGGCTTACCAAGTGCTTGCAGTTAGACCTTTACTGATAAAGGGGTGGTGAGGTCTCTTTCCTCCTAGGTCATATCTTCTAGCCCTGTGATCATTCTCCTTATTCCTACTCTAACAGTCCACAGCTTGCTTTCTCAAAAGTCAATGCCAAAAAAGCTGGACATCACACAAGCTTTACCAGTGCCAAGAAAAATTAAAGGAGCACTCCATGTACATGGTGGATAGCACTGTTCTTTGGACATCTGAGGACTGCATTTGCAGTTGGTGGCTTCTACTTTGGTTGCTGCAGGTTTGCAATACAGCTGACAAATTTCCAGTCCATCACCACATTTCTTTCCCAAGAGCTGCTCTACAGCCAGGCAGCTGACTGCAAAGCACTTTGCTTAGGGACACTTTTCCCCTACTTGATCACAACCTGTTTCAAAATGATCCTGAGAGCTGGTGAGCAAATCCCATTCCTCTTGCCCGAGGTATCACCAACCCAGCCAGCCCTGGAGAGATGATGTGTGCTTTCTTCAAAAAGCCCTTCATGGAAACATTGCCAAGCTCTAGACCCAGACCAGTCCTTTGTACAGCCCCATTTTTAGATCCTTCCAGATTACAATTATTCATCAAGAGCTGCTCTTCGCAATAAGCGTTCCTGAACCATCATGTCTATTTTGACTATATCCTTTGCTTGCTTGATACTGTGATGCCAGACCATGCATCAGTTTGACATGAATCCGTCTCAGTAGATCCTGTTCAGCTACACCCAGTCACCAGCCCATCTTCCACCTTAACAGGAGTTTGATTACTTAACTCCAGTGTCTTCTAGAGCCTTGCATTGAATCAACTGATCCAATGCTGCACATACTCAAGACAGCATTTCACCTTTTCCAGTCTTCCAGTATGGCATCAGCCCCATACATGCTGCCAAGTTATTTGGTAGCATCTGAGATTGCCTCAGCCACTTCCCGCAGATGATCTGGAGAGAATTTTTCTGGCCACAGCGATTTAAACATCTAACATGCAGAATTCTGTAATCCACTTTTCCCCATAGTTTTTCCATAGCTTAAGTATTAAGATACACAATCACCTTTTGCTCCTAGCTGGTTGTACTTCACCTATGTGCTTTGGCTACTTGTATTGATCTAACATCACTGCTGTTAAAAATACTGTTGTCACAGTTTCAACCTCAGAGATAGATTCAAATCTAGGACAACCCACTCACTATTTTTTTTCCCATTCATTTTGTGTTGAAAAATGTTAGCCACAGTTTTCCTGGAGCTGGTTGGTCAATATGTCCCACTAGCCTGACCAGGTATCTGGGGAGTCGGACTAATCATGCCAGGGGATTTATGTCCTTGGTCTTGTGGCCTGTTAGTAGACCTTTATTAGGACAATGTTATTTCCCTCACATTTTTCTCTTACTTTCAAGAGACTGATCTCCCATTACAAAGCAGTCAGCACACACAAAGCAAACTATCTCCATGTCTCTCCCTCCTGAGCAAGCTCTTCCCATCTTCAGTGTAAGGAAGAGTTGGGAGATCATTACCATCTTTCCAGCTAGCGAATAAAGATTGTAAATGGTGTGCACTAAAATGTCCAGTTCCCATTTTCCCACACTGCTACTCCTGCATAGTTAACCATGCTGGGCAGCCCTTGCCAGCCACAACCCTGCTGTTGTTTTACAGATCCTGCTTCTGGATCTTTGTCCCTAGAGGTATCACCTGAAAAATCTGCGAGCAGGAGCCCAGAGGCAACACTGAAAACCCTGCTCACTGAGGTTTGGCAGTCACTCACCACCAGTAATCCTCTTCTTGAAGCCTGTGGTCAAGGAAACCACTGCATCCCTGTAATACCTGCCACAGGGCGGTACACAGGGATGCATCTCTTCACAGCTCAGCCATTACCCTCCACTGGGACAGCTGATGAGCTCTCCCACACTTCAACCTCACTCCCCAAGCTCTGCAGCGCCTTCTGATCTGCAGTCCCACTGAGGTCCACACAATGAGCATCCAGCACAGTTGATGATGAACTCTGCCCAACATCTGTAAGACCACAGGTGTGGTCTCCATGCAGGCAGCACCCCTCCCGGGCAGAGGGATGCCTCCTCCTACCTCACAGCAGGAGGACTGGCAGAGGGAAAGGAACACGCCTCCATCATCATGAGCTGCCTTGATTTTGTGGGTGGCATCCAGCAGAATCAGCTCCTCTTGTGATGCCCCATCACAGCAACTGTGCATGAAGTTGGTTAAGTTGGCCTTTAATTTTGTAACAGAAAAGCTCATTTGATGTTCCTTCCCCACCCAGCCTAACACAACTGAACTTCAATTTGGCAAAGCTACCTGGTGTTCCTAGGACGGTATTTTCCCTGTACTTATATAGCCACAAAGCCAAAGAAATCCGAGAGCAGAGTAAGGGTATGGCCATTCTGACAGAACAGTGAGCAACCAAAAGTGTTTTTCATTGTTTTATTATTAGACCATTTATAGGAAGACTTAAGGAGAGGGCTCCTGCCCACCCATTCTCCACCACAGCCCTTTGTACACACCGTCAGTTCATTTCAGACCTTCACACTGAGTGCTTCTCAGCTTTCCTCCAATGATTCAGGCACAAACAGAGCAGACTGAAGTTTTTCACCACAGGATAATGACAGGTGAATTACAGATTTCAGTTTCAGGTTTGTCAGTTCATTTCAGTCACATCTTATTCTGATGCAAATCATCTTCCTTCAGTAAAGCCATCAAGTTGCTCTGCTTACAGCACTACACACTCACTGCCCAAACTTTGCTTTTTGGGGGCTTACGTGGCAGATTTGCCATAGCAGATCTTCCTTATGGGTCTGTAAAACTCTTACTCCCTTGGCCACTTCATAGTAGTCACCACATTTCTTCCCAACAGCAGCTGTGGTAGAAGGAAACTTGTAAACAATAACTGTAAGCAGTAACAAGTAGCGCCCACTGCTTTCTAAGAAAGCAGCATGGGGGCAGTGATTCCTTTCTAGGGCAGACAGCTTGCTTAGGTTGCGGGAAATAGTGTTTAATTCTCTCCTTCGGCCTTTTCTTCTCCCTGGAATGTGCTAGGCAAGAGCATGGCACTGAGAAAAGATGAGATTTGCACTCTTTCACCGACTTAACTCCTCTTGGACACTTTCCTGTACTGCAGCAGCACATAATCAACAAATTCCCTGTACCACGCTCACAGGGGACATGGCTTTCAGCAAGTATAAAGGCAGTATGTGTTTTAAGTCTCTTCAAGCAGACAGGAGACTCAAGCATGAATCAGTTACATTTCCCCAGTAACTTCTTTAAGCATAAAGACTGTACCACTGCAATCTGACAGCCACCAGGTTAGAAGGAAGCAGGACACCATGTTCAGTTTCTAAAAACTGCTCAGAAATAGCCACATCACTTTGAGCCAAGATCACAGACAGAAAGTGCAGAGAAGCAGAGACTGAATCCAGATCTTCCATAGCATCAGCCAGTGCCTACAAAACCACTCTCCTTCTGAGCCTTCTGCCCCCTTGGGTCTTACAGTCTCCACAGATTAAAAGGAATGTAACCCAAAAGCAAAACTAACCCAATGGAAAGATGTATGCCTGTCCACAGCCTCTTAACAGTTGTTTAACATTTCACAGGAGAAACTGGCTACTGGCCCAAAGTTCTCACCCTCCTTTCCCAGCTGTTTATCCCTGCCCAGTCCCAACTCTGCAACAAGGCCTGTGTGACCAACCAGCTCAGCTCTGCTAACTTCAAGACTGAACACAGCATTAGAGCTGGATCCCCATCTGATGCACATCACTCTAGCTGAAGTTGAGCTTTCAGATCTACCTCCTTCTCCACTTTAAATTCATCTCTGCCAATCCTTCGCTTGAGGAGGGATTTCAAGCATCTCCTCTTGCCAACAGACTGACAGAGGGGGAAGTTGTCAGCAGAACAAAGAAACCAAAGTTTCTCTACAACTTATCCCTGATAAATTCTGTACTCCTAGCCAGAAGCATGACTAGGCTGCAAATAAACTTACCTTGGTTCCAGCTCTGGACATTTTCTGTTCCAGCCAAGCTCCCTAGTGCTGGAGGAATGTCAGAAACTGTTACAAACAGCCAGGATCCGAGGCACCCTTTTTATAATGGGCTTGTTTTAAACCAGACAGCCGCTTTGTCATGAGAACAGGATCCAAAAATTGAGTCAGTGATTCTGAGGCTATAGCTGGTTTCCAGAAAAGCAAACAGGATTATGGAATAAAGGAAGGCTTCACCATCCTCCCTTTGTTACCATTTGCTGAGTCAGAACACCAAAACTCTGCCAAACACGCTCAAAACATGCAGCCCCCTGCCAAGTCCTGGAGGACAGGGGGCAATTTGGCTGCTCTCTCCCTTTCAAGCATGTAAAACAAGAAGGCATCCTCACCAGCTCTAAAAGCCCATCCCTATTTGTAAGGAAGAGACCCAACATTTATCAAGAGAACATTCCCATGCAGTGAAGGATGCAGCTACAAAACAGTCAACACATGCTCAGAGCAGACACCACGGGCTTGCAAAGTACAGCCTCTGCACAGAGGCTCTGCTTCAAAAGCTTCCAGTGAGAACATCTGTGCAGCAAAGAGGCTGTGTATTTTTATAGCACACCTTCAGCTTGAGCTATATTGCCCCAAATTGTGCCTGACATAGAGGAAAAGAAGTATGTCTGGACACGCACGCCCAAAGTGAGTGATTTCACACATCAAATAGTAAAGAATGTGCCCAAATTTCTGACAAAATCTGCCAGTGTCACAAATTCAACTCAAAACTCTTACACCGCTGTCTGAGGTTTGAGCAAAAGTCTTTCTTTTAGCCACACTGTCCCACTGAGTAGGGAGGGCGAGGATTGCTGGCTTATGTACACCCACCCAGCCCCAGAGTGCATTATGAAAAACCACCTCTGCAGCTATTCACTGCACCAGCCCAAAGGCTTAGTGAAACAAAGGCAAATGAATTTGGCACAGTAGCGCCTGAAACACACAGACCCTATTTCAAATCTGTCAGGACAAGCAGTCTCGCAACAGCAGCTCGGCACACCACCCCATGTACACTACCACAGCTCTGCTAAATGCAGTCAGATATGGCAGTCTGAGACAGACATGCTCAGCAGCATCCCATCCTCTTTCCATTTTAGGTGTCTTGAATCGTCTAGTGATGTTGCTTACAGCTCTTACTGCTAGAAAGCTGAGGCCACTTAGATTTTTTAATTTTTTTTATTCAAATGCTGTCTTATGAAGATCAGAGTCCAACCACAATCCAGATTCTGTCAAAAGGCAACTCAGTAGGTTCACTAGGACATCTCAAAGCTCCACTGCAGTCACTTTACACATACCTCCTTTAAAAGTCAGTTATATATAATAAACTCACCTTCTATTGCATCACCTACCTCCTCAGGAGCCCAGAGAACCTTCAGAAAAATTCTAGCATCACAACAACTGTTTACACCAGAGCACTAAATGCCCCCGGCTTCCTCCCACTCTCAGGTTGGATAGCTGTTCACAAGTCACATAGAGCTGCTGCATTCAGTCATCCATCCAATGCCTTTGCCTATTTTGCCTAGCTTATTTAGATGCTCTCTATGAGCCCATCTCCCCAAAACAGGTTCCACTATCACATGGACATGGTACTCATTCAAGGTGATACTCTTTACAAGAAATATTAAAGGTAGGAAACAGTGTTTGTATCAAAATGCTGTGCTATGGGAGCCTTCAAAATGCTCAACTCCATGACTGTAAATAAATTAGTACTTTTCTCTCAGCTGTCCGGTTCACATTTCATTAAGCAGTAAAGATGTTGTGTCCTTCTAATACCCACTGTAGAGGTAAAACTCTTTCCCTAGGATATGTGCTGGGCTTATCCGAGAACTCTGTTTTATTGACTTTTGTCAAAACAATGCAAACAGTATAAGAAAGTTAATTCCATAAAATCATGTTGCTTAAGTGCCATATTCATATAAAAAAATCCATTACATTTCATTCATAAAAAAAAATCAAACATTTCTTTTTCACATTTATAAAAACAGTGCAGCTGGCTCGTTACCATAAAGATGCACACGACAGCCAGGGCTCTGTGCCCAGCTCTGCACCAGGAAGGGCTCCTTTGCTGGATACTTGCACACCAGAGACAGTAACCATGATGACAGCCTCCCCACTAAAGGATCTGCAACAAGGTGCACTTGTTCATCATCCTCTAGTGACATGCCCTTTCTCAGTTACCAACAGAATAGTTACAGCACATTCCTGGGAAAACGGCAGTGATTAGAAATCCTAAAGCAGACAGACAGTCCAATCCACACTGAGGCTGGGCGTCAGGTCCACATCACGTGTGTTCAGGCAGGATGGCTGCAAAGTCTCAACAAGAACCTTTTTCAGTATATGGCTGCCTGTTCCCAGAACTCTGTAAGAAAATAGAGGAGCAAATTTTACTCCCAACAATAGCAAAGAAAAAGCAACTCAAAGACTAAAGAAAAGGAAAAAAAAACCAAACAACTTTCTAATGGCTTGAAACATGCAGTGGCAGCAAAGCATCACAAGGGCTTGTCTCCAGCTTCTAAACCACTTCTACTTAGGAAAAGAGACACTACAAACTAAGAATTATTTGAAGTCTCACTCGATTCTTTTAATCAAAAAGTGAGACAAGTAAGTACAGACATTAATACACACAGCCTCTTTCTTCAAAAGAGCAGCTGTTCAGGTAAGTTTTTACATCAGATTATGTACATATGCCTATCTGCCTTTACAGATGGACACAGATGTCCCTGACAAATCAAACAGAAAACCTGCAGAGAACAAGGGAGGTGCTGAGTACACAGGGAACAGATTCAAACTGAAAAGAGGTTTTGACTGCAAAATAAGAACTAAAACCAAATGCAAGGCTCTTGGGAGAACATCCACTGAACAGCCACGTTCTTCTTCCACCTTTGCCTAGGCTGCGCATACAAACATGGGACAATTTTTCTAGACAGAGAGGAATCAAGAGAAACAGGCCCTCTCTACTCACCTTTCCTTTCCTTTTGCTGTACAGGAACATGATGCTATCCTGCTGCCTGCTTGGAGCCTACTGCAGGAGGGACAAGGCTATCCAGCTGCTGACGGTTCCCTGTCTGAACCAGCCATTCATAGAATTTGTTTTCTACCAGCATCTGGAACTGTTTCCTCTGATCCCTGAAACCAAAAGAAGATCAGCAGGGAAGTGTGTAAAGGTCACATTTATCTACAGTATTATACCTCTAAATCTCACCTTCACTATCAAAACAAGCCTCCGTATATATCAGCTAAGAGCTGGGCTTGGTTCATGAACTGCCTGTATCAGGAAGAAGTTTTTACCAAGTGTATATGACTACAATGAACCCCAAAAGCAGACCTCATCACGCAAACTTCCCCATCCCACTAGCACAGCAACCCTGCTCCACAGGGCTGCCTCTGCTTTACTCTTAGAGCACAAATTAAAAACTGTCTGAAAAGGGAGAAAAGATTAGTAACCAGCATTTAAGCACAGAAGACACAAAATTCTGTTCTGATAGCACCTGAAGGAGAGAGAATGGAGATCAGGGAAAAAAATGTGCACATAAACAACACTCTACAAATAACTCCCATTACTGGTAAATAACTTTTGGGGTGGTTTTGCTAAGACCAGCAATGGCAGGGTATACCACTTAGCTCAGGCTCTCTGTCTCTGGCACTGGTCAGATGTCCAAGAGGAGTGCAGACTCACAGCAGTGTTTCTCCAGAATAGCATCCCAGCCACCTAGGATCAGCTCAGCTCCACAATTTCTTACGCCAAAGGTGGCATGAGTATCGAGTAACTCCTGCTGCACTTTTTTTTTTTTTCTATGAGCTTATGCAGTTCCTTTTGGAACCCACATAAAACATGAACCTTTTCAATACTCTGTGGAGATTTTATGTGTTTTGAACTCATTCCTAATTTGATGTGCTGATCCTATCCTGTACTGGCAAGAGCAGCAAACCAGCCCTATTCTTTTTTGTGCCACTCAGTTTCAAAAAGGCTCAGTGTACCCAGACCCCTTTTTCAAGTTAAAGGCTCTTCTTTGTACTATGGCTTCTATTTGAGACATTCTCCAGAAAGCAGGGTTCTAGGACAGAAACTAACCTAAATTCCTCACCACTGAACATGAACACAAAGGCAGTCACTTCTTTCTTCTCTTAGGGTTTTATCTTCTCCAAGTGCTTTTTATATACCTTGATCTGCTACTGACCCTGAAAGACTTTCTGTCTGATATGCTGAGAAAATGAATAAACAGGATTTTATGCTTTTGCAAGTTGTTCCTCAAGCTGTCTTATTGGTCCCGTCTTATGGGGTTTTTACTTTCAGCCTGGCAAGATTTACGTTCTTTTTTTGCCCCACTTTCCCGATTCTGACAACTTCAACTTCTTGAAAGATGTCTTCTTATTTCTAACACTCTCTTTCACCTCCCCGTTCAAGCATGGCAGCTTTTTTGTTTCTACAAGTCTGATATCCTGTTTGCTCTAACCTTCCTAGTTGTCTCCCTAGCTGTTTCCCTGCCTGCAGGAGACAGGCATTTTACACTGTCAGCTGCCCAGTTTCTTTTCAGCAAGCTTCTAAACTTGGCACAATTTTACCCCTTTTATGAAATAAGCCCCTCCAGTACCGAGCTCTTGCCTCCTGCTGTAAAGGATGTTAAATCTAAGCACATCATCCGTATTACCTCACATTTCTTTAACGGTAAGATTTTGACAGGCCAAACACCTTCACAAAACCCTGGGGTGAGAAGCAGCAGCTCTGGGAGAACAATGGCTGGAGGGGGAAGAAACACCTTAGATGAGGCTGATAGACACAACAGATGTCAGCACAAGGGCTGAAATTATAACTTTCCTCTCTGCTGCCCTTCAAGACTCAAGGACTAAAAAACTAAAACTTCAAGTTTTGAAGGTTTTTATGCCTCTGTCACCACCACTACTGCTCAGCCATCCTCCACCTGTAGCAAAATTCTGCCCCAGAATCCTTTCTCCCTCCCAGTTTAGAGCTCTTTCAAACTGCATACTCCCCCACACACAGCACAGAGGCAGCTGGATTTCAGAAAGGAACAACGGAAGCAGAGGGAGCCCCTTCAAAACAATGAACGATCAAGTGGACTAGAACTCCTCAGCTTGGTATGACGGGAACTGTGGACAGCTTGAGCCAAGAGGAGGTTTTCTTATTCTGTGCTCCCCACAGGATAAACCCCTCCAAGATCACTGCTTATCAGCACCCAGTTACATGTCTGTTACAAGTCACTGAGCACAAAAAAGAAAGAAAATCTATACAGCTCAAGTACAGCTTAGGGAACAAAAGTTGTTCTCATCTCGTCAAGCCTTTACAGGGTTTCTATGCCCATTCTGGACTTGCAAAGGAAGCCAGGTACTTCAGGTTGCTGCATCAAAACAGTTCACAAAAAGATAAAAGCAGCTAAACTAAAGTCAGCAGAGACTTGTACCCTTGCCCAATCTGGCTGGCTGCAGAAGAAACCATGCTGACAAAGGAAGCAAGGTGAACTTTTTCAGAACTCTGCAACTGGTGCTGAGAACGCAAACAGATGCGCATCAGTACATGCCTGTAGGACAGGCCTAGCTAGCACATTAAAAGCTGGGCAGAGGATTCAATGTGATCTGATAAAGAGGACTTTAAAAGCTACTGTCCATGAGGTGATCTACTGTAATGGTCCACATACACATTCTTATCTCACCTCAGCAACAGATGGGACCGTATTTTAAAGCTTCAATCTCAATGTAAAGGTTGGGCTAAGAGTGACCACCACTCAGCTGCAAGCCAATAATTAGCTGAGATGCCGTTCAGGGTACATGCCCAGATCTCACCCATGGCAGCACACGATACTGGAAGCAGAAGAGAGACAGCAGAGAGACAGTACCCAGCATGAGATAAATTGTAAACTCTTCCTGCCAGGGTGGATCCCTCACCTCAGCCCTCAACAATACCTAGGCACACTTTTCCTTGAGTCCCACAAGCTAGGAAAATGCAATCCTGACAAAGCACCTCCTTCAGAGTTACAACTGTGAGCATTATTCTTCTCACTATATTAATAGCAAAGACCAGGACCCCAAGATTGCTAATTACTAATGCTCTAGAAATGGCATGGAAAGACATGGCTCATGCAAATTAACCCACTATTAAAGCATTTCTGTTGAACTACATCAAATAAATCTTCTGTTTGTATGTCTGAGCTGAGCTTCAGCACAGCTCACACATTCCTGTTCAGATGCAGCACTCACTTGGTCAGGCCTGCCTCCTTCACAGTTTTCTGCCAGATCTGCACCTTCTGCTCTCGCTGACTCAGCGCCTTCTGATACGCATGGGGAAGCCCACCCGGTGTCTCCGTGGTGTCTCCTTCCATCTCAAAAGGAATCACAAATGTGTAGAAGTCCAAGGGTGGCAGGAGGCGGAAGACACTTGTGCCACCGTTCTCCCTGCACACGAGCATGGGGCTGTCCCAGTAGTTTGGCAGAGTGGCCAAGCCCACCTGAGCCATGTGGTCTTCAAGCATCGGATAATGGGTGTGGAAAGGGGCAAAGCTGACTGCTTGGTTCCCAGAGAGGATGAGAGGCTGGGTAGGTGTGAGAATGTAAAAAGTACAGCCAGCGGTGGAAGAAAGGCACAAACGATGGCAAACCACAATGACCCTGACGTTGTCACAGCTGTGGACATGAACAGATGCCTGCACAGGGCCAAGGACAAAAGTGCTATTCCGGCACTTCTCAATGGTCACTGATCTGCAAAAGAACAAGAGAGTGAGGACACAGTGAGCAGGAAAGAGCAAAACCAGGACTTTTTCACTGCTTAGTCCATCTAACAAGAACTTAGCGCTTGAACAAACTTGCTGAAAAGGCATCTAGCTGTGTTCCAGGAGAACAAAAACTCACCGGAGAGGAGAGAGGAGATAAATGAAGGACTCATTGCAGCGATGAATTCTTACATGAGCCCCCACCAGGGTGTCCGAGCTCTTGGCCAGTGTCTGCTTGTACACCTGACTCATTATCACCATGGGGAACACCTCAGGCACCACACAAGTACTGCAGGCAATCTTTGCTCTCCTGGTTGTTCCTTCAACTGCAAAATAAAGTTCATCAATGCATTTAAAATTGAAAAAAAAGCCCAAAAAGGCTATATGTGAGTCCTATAGGGACACAGACATGATGGCTTACTGTCCACATCACTCAGCAATCCCTCAAGAAAATAATCAGTCCAAAATGTCGAGGGTGGTACCATCAAACTGTGTCACTTCACACACTAGTCATACCATCCACCGATGCCTACTGGGCAGGTCAGCAGTATGTAGCAGTCAGAAGTTCCAGAAGTTGGGGCACATTGAAAAGACCAAAAACACTTCAAGGTTATTCAGGGGCAGCCAAAGCTTCCCACAAGCTACAGACAGCCCTGACCTAAGCATCTCCATTGCCAGAAGCTGGCTCCTGAACACAAGACTTAGCTTGGCAGGAAGATACTTAGGGCAAGTTTTATGTTGAAAGCAGGAACTGTATGTTTTAAGACAGTGAAATGCTCCCTCTACAGTACAATCCTTGAGCAACCTCACTGTCCTACCTAACGCACTGCCCCTCTTACAATTGTGTAGTCACAGAAAACAAAACATTCACCTAAATTTTTTTCTCCTAAGGTGGAAGGTGCCTTGGCTCTACTGCCATGGCCCCACAGGCAAGGGGCTGCAATTCAAGGCGAGGAAACCTAGATCAGTAATCAGCTTTGCCACAAACACATCACATTACCTATTCCCCGTGTCCAGCTGTACTTGAATAATGAGGATAATGATACTGACCTCACTCAGAGGGGCCTTCGAAAATGAAGTAATTAATATTTGCTCACAAAAGTGATCCAAGGACCAGAAAAATACACACAGATGTCATGCAGCACTCTCTAGTCCCCCAGACTCGCCTCTAAGCTGTCATTTACCTTATCTCCACTGACAGTAGGAGGAAAAGGAGGCAAGACCCCACGCCACTGCCAGATCCCTGGTCAGCAATAGAAGCTGAGACTGGAAAGTTATTTCTAAAAATAAAGGCAAGGCCTGCAGCTACCTTGCTGTGCCCATGCGAGTTTCTTCCCGGACTTGAGGCAAGCAGTCATTCCAAAAGGGTTTGTTGTCAGGCAAGACCGCAGCCAGGTCTCTAGCTTGGGAAAAGAGAAGGCTTTGGAGACCTTCGAGTAGCCGTTCTGCCCATGACAGGGCTGCCAGAGGGCAAGCTCATGCAGAGGATGGACTGTCCTCGATTTGTTCACAGTCCCTTCAATAAGAAAGCTGAGGGCACAGACGGCTTCATAGGACACCAAGCTACTGTGGGTGGAATGGGAGGAGGCAGTGAGCTGCTCCCGCTCTAGCAGCAGCTCCAGCATATCTGAGAGGTGGCTCTGCACGAAGGCGCGGTGGTCCTGATCATTCCAGTTCTTAGTGGGCAGAAAAACACAAAAGAACAAGGTGAGTTCTCACAGAGCTGACAAGCTCCACCAACAGCATACAATGCATCCTTGCTTACACTTGTTCTAAAAGAGGGAAAACAAGTCAAGCGCGGTGCTCTCTCCTGCTCACTGCTTCTGCTGCTCTGCTCTTCCAAGACACAGAAAGGAAACTGGACTCATCAGCAACCTCCCCCCAAAAAGAAAAGACATTTCATTCTAACTCCAAGTACCAAATATTTCATTCTAGAAAGCAGAAACAGACTCTCCTACAATCCTCCCCACACAAATTCAGCCAACTGCTGCTGGCAATTGAAGGTAGGAAACAAATCAATAACTGACAGTCAAGGTTTTGCAACCACTCTATTGGAAAATCACTGCATCTGTTCCAGACCTTCACATATGATTAAGTGCCGCCTTTCAAGGCACTGCAGGGAAAAAGCAGAGGGTCCTTTCTTCATAGTGAGCAGACCAATAAACCAAACAAACTCTGAAAGAATCATTATTTCAAATTCTAAAGGGCTGCACACCAAAAAAAAAAAAGCAGAAGCCTGGAATTATGGCAGACATTAATAAAGACCACCTTTGCTGGCCTGCGAACTGCAGAACAAGCGACACACGGCTGTGATTACGCATTGGCCTTGCTACTCACGAGGGCTGTAGCCAAAAGGGCTAACAGGCAGCTGCGAGCATCTTGTCTAGAGGCTGAAGATCCTTGCCCTGTGACAAGAGACCCTCTCGCACCAGACAAGCCTCGCTACACCACTTCACAAAAGGGGGCACGGTTCACATCAGGCATTGCTGAAGCTGGTGGAATCTCTCCCGATTGCACAGGGAAAAGTAACACCAGTGGAGACAGCCCCAGTCCCATCGGGACCAAAACCTCTGGGAGGAGTACAGTGGCAGCCAAGATGCATCTCCTTCCTGTCCAGAGTTCTATGTGATGGCTACAGTTAAAAGAAAACATCAGCTTTTTGGCTACAGTTAAAAGAAAACATCAGCTTTTAAATAACGCTGGATGCTCCACAGCCACCCAACTCACAGCCCTGTACCAGTTCTCTCATTTATTTTTTTGTTTGTTCAATCTTTCACTACAAAGTTACCCAGTCCCTATTTTTAATTATTTCAGCTTGTCCCAAGCTACATTCCACTAGCTCATACAGTTCACAACATCAGAGTCATGACAGAAATCCACTGAGGTTTGCAGCTGGCCTTTATACGTTGCCAATCTGTAATTCACTCACAAATACAGAGCTGCCCACAAGCTGCGCCAGATACATCCAATGCACTTCTCTTCTTTCAAAATACCTCACAGTATTTTAAAAGGAAACATTAGCATTTCCACACAGTTGATCTACAGCTGACAAACCAACTCCCTTCTCTGAAATACAACTTAATGCTAGGGACCATCCTGGGATCCTAATACTCTAGAGTGGATCATGGGAAAGCAGCCTCCAATGTCAGAAAAGCTTCCTGTTTGACTAATAGAAAAAGCAAAGAGGCAGTTGCTTTTTGAAAGCAGAATTGTCAAGACACTCTGAAAACTTTCACAGTTGGTCTCAGACTCTAGGAAATTCCCATGGATAACTATTGCTGGTAAAGCTGCAGAGAATACACCAATTTCACTTCATGTACTATTGAGCAAAGTCTCTCAAATTTGACTCTAGCTTAGACTTTACTGCAGGCAGGGTTACACCCTCCCAGGAACAAACCAGCCACTTTTCAACCCACCTCAAGGCAGGACTTTGCAGTTTCCCATAAGGCTGCACAAGGAGAATCCTACACCCACAAATACCTTATTCTCGCTAGCGGATTTTCCAGTCAGGCTGGGAGACTTGGTCCTGGGGCTGGGCCATTCCTCCCCAATCAGAGACGTTCGCAGAGACACCTTGTTCACCTGCTGGATGTACAGGAACAGCAGGAACTGCAGAGTGTCTACCGACAGCTAGCCAAGAGGGGAGAAAAGCAGGCGTTAGGATGGGCTGAGCTCTCCCCACGCCCGCCCGGCCCAGGATGGGGCTCTTGCCTTGCTCCGCTCCCGCTCCAGCTCGTCGGCGCTGGCACAGGCCGCCTCGGCCTCGGCCCACTCGAGGCGGCGCGGCGCGTCCCGCCGGAGGAGGCTGTGGAAGAGCTCGAAGTAGAGCCAGGCCAAGCCGCGGCCGAGCTGCAGCTTCCCGCAGGCAATGTGCCGCCAGCGGGGCCACGACAGCCGCGGGAAGCAGCCCTCGGCCGCCCGCGCCCGGGCGTACGCCGCCATCTTCCGCAGGTAGTGAGGACCGAGGCGGGCGGGCGGCGGAACGGGCAGAGCCCCCACCAGGAACGGCTCCGTCTTCACCCACAGCCGCACCGGGGCCACCGGGGCCGGGGCCGCCGCCGCCGCCGCCTCCT
>VZTL01012118.1:50969-70607 GCA_013400535.1 Scopus umbretta
GGCGCTGACGGGGCCCCGCTCCCTTCCCCTCTCTCTCTTCCCCCCCGGTAGGAGGGACTTCTACAAGATCCTGGGGGTGTCCCGCGGCGCCTCCATCAAGGACATCAAGAAGGCCTACCGCAAACTGGCGCTGCAGCTCCATCCCGACAGGAACCCCGACGACCCCCGCGCGCAGGAGAAGTTCCAGGACCTGGGGGCTGCCTACGAGGTGAGGCCGGGGGCCGCGGGCTCCCCCGTGCGCCGCACCCGTCCGTGGGCGCTGCTGAGCGGCACCGCTACCTGCAGCGCAGGGCAGGGCGTAGCGAGGCCTGGCGTGGCCGCTGGGAAAGGAGAGGGTTGAAGTCGTGCAGCCTGTTGTAAGGAACTCGGAGAACCTTAAGTCCTCCCAGCCTTCCTCAGACTGTGGAGTGTGGTTGGGGTTCATGGTAAAAGATGCTGAGAGTGTGAAGCTGAGCTTAGCCAACAAATTGTCTTGTGAGGCTTCATCCTGTAACGCTCAGGGGCATGATCAAGCAGGGCTTCTAGGAAACGTAAAGGCCCTTCCATAAGGCGCAGGTGCAGTCCCCCCTCCCCTGTTACTATGTTGAATTTCAGACATTCTACCAAATAAAAACAAAAGTAGAGAGGCTGTCAGGCTGATTGGAGAGCTTCTTTTGTCAGAGGACAATCAAAGACCTTAGTTCACTTAGCCAGGAGAAAGTGAAGGCAGCAAGTTAAAGTTGTTCGGTATTTATTAATAATTCTTTGAGGAAGAAGTAGAGTTGTAAGTATCCAGCTGTAAATATTGGCGCAGGAGCGAGTGTGTGTATCTATAGGGCCTGGCTGTGAGTAAGTCTGAGCTGAAGAAGACGAAAGGTTGTTGACTTGCCTTTTAGAAGGCATTAAGGTCAGGAAAATAAGCGTTATGTCACATATGTGTGAGGATTCCTATTACTTCCAGGTAATAGGAGATAGATAAATATATATATATATATATATATATAAAAAAATTTAAAAACCAGCACAAGCCAAGAAGAGGATAAACTCTTCCTAGGCAAACTAAATTAATGACTAAAGCAATACAATTGTAATTAAAAATCAAACTGATACTGTTAAGTGTCTAAAATTCTTTCCACTGGCTCTGATGAGCAGTCATTATTCTGTTCCACAATAAAGCATGTCATTTCATCGTCCACAGAGCCTCCTCGTGATATATAAGTGAATTATTTTCTGGAGGTTTCCCCATTATCTCTAGAGGATTTACAACAAGTTAAATTTAGCTCCTGTACCTCCTCCAAGAGGATATGCTACTCCAGCTACACGTTGCTGTGTGCCTTAGNAGATAGATAAATAGATATATATATATATATATATATATAAAAATTAAAAAAACCCAGGATATATATAAAAAAAACCCCTGACACTAATAGCACAGTGCACATATAGATTATTTTATTAGCCAAGTGTTTTAAGTCAAAGCCTACTTTCCGTGCCACATATATATGTGTCAATGCATTTTAGGCAGGTTGATGGGATCTCTTTCTTCCACATTCTCTGTCCTTTTTGTCTCCCTTCTGTCACTGTTGGTTTCCATCTGCTCCTGCCATACCCCATGGAGCAGAAGGCCCCCTGAGGAAGATGGTGTTGACCAGCAAGAATTCATAGCAGCAGTTCCACCAGGAGCTTTGCCTGCGCTGCTGGGCTGTTTGGGTTCAAGGTCTGTGCTCTCTTTGAGGAGTTGAGCTTCAGAAGGAAAGTCCTGCTGCGGTCCGGTGGTGCCACTCAGCCTGCAGCTGTAGTGTGGCTCCTCCTTCCATCCCTAATGCTCCTCTGCTCTTCAGATATGCAAATATAAAATGAATGAGGAAGTGAGAGAAGCAGCTTGAATGTATTCCTCTTTGGGCAGGAAAAAAACCCAAACTCATTAACATTATTTTTGTATCAGAGCTGGGACCTCTTTTTAGTTCAGACTTATCTATTCTTAAATAAATTGCCTGAACTCTCACAGGGAAACGAGTGAATGTAAAGAATTTTTTTGTGGAAAAAAAGTATTTGTTACCTGTCACTTGCATCATCTGAGGATTGGTGCATGCAGTTTACTTCAAAGCTGTGTTTGTTGTGTCTGTGAGTTGGGATCTTGTTGTGTTTGACAGTACTTTATGCATTGGAAGTATTTCTCTACCTCTTCCCCAAGTCCCAGTTTATTTGAGTCTATACCACAGTAACAGTTGAGAGTACTCTTCCTATTAAAAATGTTAGGAAGAAAGTAGTTGTAAAATCAAATCAGCAGGGGATATCGTGGCAGTAGTGGAATATGAAATTTCCTGAGCAGTGACTGAGTCTGCTTCCCCCTAACCAGAGTATTATTGTAACAGAACAGTGTCCTTGTTCAACAGTGTGGAGTTCTAGTGCTAACACAGATGATACGAATGCAACATGCTCTTGCTGGGTGCTGGTGAAGATTAAACTAGGAAACCTCCCTTCAAAGTCTTCATTCATGTGCTTCTTGCTGAAGAGAGGTGCAGTATTGAGGTACAATGGGTTTTTAAAATAGGTTTGGAAGAAGTAACGTTTTGATGTCCTGCAAGATCTTTGTATTTTTGTTTAGGCAGTACAGCTTGCAAATCCCTCTGCTAAACTAGCTATGAGATACAGTGTGTTGATTTGATTGTTTTGGGCAAAAGGGAACTAGAACTATGTTTCCCTTATAACCTAAACCAGGATGCTTTTTGCCATAATGCGACAGCCTCTGTTAGTAGTACCACTGCTCAGGGTTTGGCTAGCTAACTATCTATAGCAAAGCATTCAGAAGAATTGGGAAAGTAGGTTAATTAAACTACTTGGTCTCTTTTCATTTTAACAGCCCAAATAATTTCCACCCTGCAGCTATGTGGTCTAAACACGGTTGTTGGGATGAGAAAAGAGACTGATCCCATGTGAGTGAATGGAGACTCCTCTACCTATAGTGATTAGTCTCAGGATGGTTTGGGGGTGGAGTTTCCATGGGGTTTTTCTAAGCTTATCCACTGTAGTTGCTTTCAAGGCAACTTGACATAGCAAACAAGAACTCTCTTCACAGTACTTGAAATTGTGTTCTTGGAGTTGTGTTCTCAAACAGCCTGCAGAAAGAAGGAAAATAAATGGAAGGGCAAATATTTTCTGTTCTTAATTCCTTTCTTATTACTTGTGTTATCATCAGTACTGTGCAATACTCTACCAGAAGAATTTTGCTCTGACGCCAACAGATCACAAAATGCAAAGCTTATTTTAGTTTTAGGAAATGTGTGTTTTAATGAAAAATCTGAAGTTACAAAGGGAGAACTGAACTCTTACCCACTAGATGAAGCTAGTAAAATCACTGGGGTTTTTCCCGCTGTTGCTAGCGTTTATCATTGGTTACAATTTCAGGCTGTTTTTCATTGTTTGGCCAGCTTCTCCACCTGTTTAATTGCTTTTGGAAGCTAACCTGGCAGTTTTAACCTTCCAAAATATGGTCAACAGGGGAGGAAAGGGAAGGAAGACTAAATGTGACCGGAAACTTCTGGATCTCTGGGGGATGAAGGAGCAAAGATCAATACTTAGGAGTTAAAATCAAAGCTTTATAGTCTTGAAAGTCATGTGTGTTGGGATGTGTTATTCTGCCTCAGTAATGAAGTTACTTACAACTTTTGCTGCCCTTAGGAATAAGGGCCAGCATTCAAACTGGTGCGGAGTTACTGTATTTGGCAGGTTCAGCTCAGTAAGCAAGCTTGTCACAATTGCTAATTGTTATGAAATAGTAGCCAGAGAAATACATATTGTGTGGTTGAAGAACAAATGAGAAACAGGTGGTATTATGTGGGTTTGCAGTGTATCTTGCTTTGTAGGAACTTATTTTAATTATTCATCCTGATTCTTTTTTAATCCTTAAGATAAAGTTGATATTATTTATATTTTCTGTGTTGCTTCTGCTGTTTTAATAAACTAACTGTACTTTTTATGGGTTTAACTCATAAATTCTTAACTTCTCTAGTCCAGCACAGCAAGTTCTAGCCAGTGGTTCTGTAATGTAAAGCATTGCTGCTTGTCCCCTGGTGAAGAGTACTAGTGAGATTCTGCTCAGAGCTGTGTTTAAATAACCCTGCTCAGCTGTGGGTAAATGTCTTGTTGGCCTGCCATCCCTTTGCCAGGTGCTGTCGGATGAGGAGAAGAGGAAGCAGTATGATGCATATGGTGAGGAGGGATTGAAGGATGGGCACCAGAGCTCCCATGGAGACATCTTCTCGCAGTAAGGAGATTTTGCAACTTTAGTCTATTCTACAGTTGGTATTCTAATTTTGTGATGTTCATGCATACATCTGACGTGGGCAAATTCTGTATTAAGGTCTCTTACCCAGTCAGGAGGCACTGATCTGAAGTGACAGTTGAGAAGTTGAAGAAATACATTTCATAGAATGCTTTGGTTTGGAAGAGACCTTTAGAGGTCATCTAGCCCAACCCCACTGCAGTGAGCAGGGATATCTTCAACTAGAACTAGGTTGCTCAGAGCCCTGTCCAACCTGACCTTAAATGTTTCTAGGAATGGGGCCTCTACCACCTCTCTGGGCAACCCGTTCCAGTGTTTCACCACCCTCATTGTAAAAAAATTTCTTCCTCATATCCAGTCTAAATCTACCCTCCTTTAGTTTAAAACCATTCCTCTGTGTCCTGTCACAACAGGCCTTGCTAAAAAGATAGTCCTCATCTTTCCTATAGGGCCCCATTAAGTACTGGAAGGCTGCAATAAGGTCTCCCCGCAGCCTTCCTTCTCCAGGCTGAACAATCCCAACTCTCTCAGCCTGTCCTTGTGTGAGAGGTCCTGCAGCCCTCAGATCATTTTTGTGGCCCTCTTCTGGACCTGCTCCAACAGTTCCATGTCCTTCTTGTGCTGAGGGCTCCAGAGCTGGATGCACTACTCCAGGTGAGGTCTCACCAGAGCAGGGTAAAGGGGCAGAATCACCTCCCTCAACCTGCTGGCCACAATTCTTTTGATGCAGCCCAGGATATCATTGGCCTGGGCTGCGAGCACACCTTGTTGGCTCCTGGCCAGCTTCTCATCCACCAGTACCCCCAGGTCATTCTCCATGGGGCTGCTCTCAATCCCTTCATCCCCCAGCCTGTATTAATTTGGGGCTTGCCCCGATCCAAGTGCAGGACCTTGCACTTGGCCTTGTTGAACCTCATGAGGTTGACACAGGCCCACCTCTCCAGCTTGTCTGGCTTTACAGTGGGTACCCCATGTGCAGTTTCCGGTAGTCTGTCTTGCTTCAAGAGCAGTGAGTAGAAACCAGTGGTGTCTTCCAACATGGGCAGCACTTGCTTACTTGGCAAGCTGTGTCACCAGTGCGGGTGACTTGTAAGATGCTGCAGCTGCATTAAATATGTAGGAACTTCTTGTGTTATCTGGTATGTGACTGACGTTTAACCTGTTGTCACAGACTACGTGTGCACTTTTTCTTCTGCAAAATAATGCTATAGTGACTTACACTACTTCTTGGAGCAACTGTAGTATTTGGATCATTAAAGTCTGAAGGCACTTGCATGTTGCTCAGGCAGGAGCTGGTTTTCTGTTTGTTTAAGGCCCTTTTGGTTCTGCTAGGCACAAATTTGCTAAAACAGTTCCTGAGGTTGCTCATCTCATGTAATCATTCTGGGTGAGAACTCGCACCATCTGCTGGTCTACTTTGAGGAAAAATAAGCAGACTTGCTAAGAAGTTTTTTCTCATCCCCCTTGTCCTCAAACTACTGAAAACCAACCTGCTAGCATTGACTTCCAGTGCCAGAGATGGAATGCTACTCAGAGTTTGCACCTGTGGTGATGGCAGCTGGGCAGCAGTGCAGTACGGAGAGGTCTTCCATTAGGTAGTGGTCAGATTTTGAGGTGTTTGCATTCAACTCCTGCTCTAAAACTTGTTTTCTTTAGTACAGAAAACTCTTCCAAAGTGACTTCTTTGTTTGAAGGCATTAGCTTGTGTCCTGGAGGAGCAAAAAGAGGTATCTGGATTTACTGTGGTGCTTTTGTACTGTGAGGAGGGCTGTTCTGTACAGGCCTAGAAGCATTTGCCAAGCAGCATGTTGCTGCTGCCCTGAGTGGCTCTCTTCATAAAAGCCTCGTTTGATTAGACTTCCTTCCTGAACTAATTGACGTGCTTTACTCTAGCTTCTTTGGGGACTTTGGATTCATGTTTGGAGGTAACCCTCGCCAACAAGACAGGAACATTCCACGAGGAAGTGACATCATCGTGGACCTGGAGGTTACACTGGAGGAGGTGTATTCAGGAAACTTCGTAGAAGTAAGTTTGACTGCTTGGCTGTTAGTCTTTCCAGTGTGTTTTCAGGTTTGAGACGCCTGGCCTCCACTAAGAATGATATCTTCTCCCAAAGAATAGGACTAAAATAGGTGCTCGTTTTCTCAGTATCTGGCAGTGACAGTGGAGGATGTTGTGATACTATTTGCTAGTAGTTAACTGAAGACACAATGCAGTTATTCTTTGCCATCTGGCAATTTCTCTATAAAGGGATGCTTCTTGTGGTAATATTTTACTTATTGGCTGTCAGTGACTAGGTGTAGCTTTATTCTTTTATTGTGGTAGCCCAGTTGGAAAAGGTGTAAGTGGTCTGTTTAGAATTTAGTGATACTTGAGGGCCCGTTCATAAGTCTCAAATTAATTTTGCAATTCTTGCAAAACAGTGTTGAGGATTTTTCATAGCCTCTTTACATGGTCAAACATATCACTGCAAATTTCTGGATTACATACTTGGCAAATATATGGTAGCCTTTTAAATTTTATTTTTTTTTAAGCAAGCTACACTTCTGGTGCTGACAGTCCCTGCTATTCTGCATGTTAGAATTTGCGTTGATTGAATGTGTGTTGTGAATGTCTCATAAATGGGGAACTGAATAATTTTGCACATTGTATAGAATGAGGAACCTATCGTAACCAAAGGCGTCGGGTGTTGCATCCTAGTGTGCCAGAAGAAGAAAGAAAATGGTAATAGTGCGTCAGAGACCTTTTTTTTCTGATATCTTGGTATTTAATGTGTGATCAGCAAGAGGTGTAAGGTGAAAACTTATCAGGCATATTTTGCCAAGGCCACGTGGAGACGCTGTGGAGGCAGCAGAAAGTGCATTTAAAATAAATAAATAAAATCAAACCACGCAAACAAACTGTGTTCAGGCTGTTTGAGAAATCCAGACCCTTGTGGACACCCAGGAGTGCTGGCCTGTGTGCTAGTGCTAACCTCTTCCTCTCTCATGCAGGTTGTCAGGAACAAGCCAGTGGCGAGACAGGCACCTGGCAAACGGAAATGCAATTGCCGGCAGGAGATGAGGACCACCCAGTTGGGTCCTGGACGTTTCCAGATGACTCAAGAAGTTGTTTGTGATGAATGTCCCAATGTCAAGTGAGTCTTATGCTCTTTACTGCTCTATGGATGTTTATTCAAAACCTGCCACTAGATGGAGGAAAGTGCCTATACTACCAGTAAGACCTGGGGAATCTGGAAAAATTTAGCACAGGTTTCTCGTTTCCAAGAAGCCAGTCTTTATTCTTACAGTAGAGGTGGCCACCCCTGTTAGATGTAGAGCTCCCCAATTTGCTCTTTCAGCCTCTTATTCCTTGAGCAATCAGTCATACTGCAGTGGAAGTTCCATAAGTAAATCTGAATAAACAAAGTCAGGGAGGTCCACTGTTTCCAGCTGGGGACAGTTCGACATGGAATACTATGGTGTAGTCACGCATCCAAATACTGACTGTGTGTTTAGGAGCTTAACTTTGCCTTCTCTGCTAGATGAGTATCAGCGCACAAGAAAGGCAGCACTTGCCCTCCAGTTTTAGATGTAAGCAGGGAGAAAGTATGTGTTAACTTGTGGGGGTGTTGTCATTACCCCAGTAACATAAGTAGGTGCTACCATCTACTGTCGAAAACTTACTGCTTGCTTGCTCTTCCCCTTTGCAGGCTTGTGAATGAGGAGCGAACATTAGAAGTGGAGATAGAGCCAGGTGTGAGGGATGGTATGGAGCATCCCTTCATTGGTGAAGGTATGTATATGGGCACTACCCTGCTGCTCAGCTTTGACTTGCTCCTTTTCTGTGATGCAAGGCTGTCTTCATGGCAGTGAAAGTGTCCGAGCCAGCCCTGCCCTGCTTTGGGTAACTGATCAGCACATGTGGTTTTAAGTGCTGTGTCTGCTGCATACTGCTGAAATTCAGGAGCATACTCTGCTAAGTCTGGATAACGTTCTGAGTTCTACTCCCTTTGCTGGTACTGGGGGCATACACAAAAAAAAGCTCTAAATGTAATGTTTCAGATAACTTTTGAGTAGGAGTATCTGTTCCAGGCTTGAGTATGTGAGGGAATCCCCTCTGCCCAAGGAGATGAAGTCCTTCAACAAGTAAAGGACATCATTAACATGCAGGCAAGTCTTTCAGAACAGCAGAGAGGTATGAGCTCATTGAGGCAATACTCAGAAAGTACTCGGCTCTTTAATAATAGATATATGTAAGCAGGATTTTAGTCATGTAAAGATCAACTACTTGGTTTTTTCCTTTAACATGTGAGCTGCAAATCTTTGTTGTGTTTAATATGCTGCTTGTTTCTTCAGTTGTTACTAACTAGCTCCTTTAAACAGAGCTTTTCTTTCTTTTTCACAGGTGAACCCCATGTGGATGGGGAGCCAGGTGACTTGCGCTTCAGAATAAAAGTTCTTAAGTAAGTAACTGGCCTAGGTAGACCACTCTTTCTGGTTGCTACAAAGGAATCTTGCAAGCAATTTTCTGTCCAGTGTTGCCTGCTTGGTTAGCATGTAGATTGCCCTTTAGCAGAGTTGGTGCGGGCAGGGGTCTGGTAATCAGGGCTGTGCAATGTGTTCAACCCTGATGATGCTAGAGGAGTTGGATTCATCACTTTAAGGTGCTGCAATAATTCCACTTTTATTTTGTTTGGCTTGAATTCTGGCAGGCATTAGTAGCTCCTGTGTGAATCACATAAAATATCTCTCTTTTTCCACAAATACACTATCTCCCTATTGTAAGGAAATGCACTACTAAGAAAAGCGGTCTGTGACTCACAGCTGCTTGACACGCCTCACCACTCATTACCCTAGAAATAGAAAGGTTATTTGGTAGTACATACCTCAGAGGAAAATGAAGTTAAGTTTCATTCATTCTTCACTTCCAGATTTCACGGTCTGATTTGCAAATTCTTCAAGCTCACAAATAGAGGGGAGGAAGCTAGAGGACCTATTTCCCCTGTGGGGAAGGAGAAAAGTTCCAATGTCTCTTATTTCCACAGGCACCCAGTGTTTGAAAGAAGAGGAGATGACTTGTATACAAACGTGACAATCTCGCTGGTCGAGGCACTTACAGGCTTTGAAATGGATATCGCCCACTTGGATGGGCACAAGGTGAGGCAATGGTTTGCCTTCTTGCTGTGTGTAGACAAATCTAACTGCAGATCTCCTGTACTGAGGGTTACCTTGCTTGGGGTCTGTACAGCTGCTGGGTTATATACAGTATTGCCTCTGCTAAGAGCCTTCCAGACCAATTTCCGTGGAGCCAAAACAGGCTCTGTACAAGAGATGCTCAGTATGGGGTTTGTTTCCAGGCTGTCACAGGAGTTATTGCATGTGCGGTCTTGGGTGGTGTTAGTTCTGGCACGTGTCCTGGCAATAATAGTGCCTGGACCCCTTGAATATCATTGACTTTGGTAGGGAGTGAATATCAGTTGAAGCTTTCCAATGCATTGGAAAAGTACATTGGAGTGCTGGGGTACACACACAGAACACTAGTAATGTTCTGAAATTTCTTTTGTCTCTAGGTTCACATTGCTCGCGATAAAATTACGAAACCTGGGGCCAAACTGTGGAAGAAAGGAGAAGGTCTTCCAAACTTTGATAACAATAATATCAAAGGCTCGTTAATAATAACATTTGATGTGGAGTTCCCCAGAGAACAATTAACAAATGAACAGCGGGAAGGTGCGTGTTTTAAAGCTCTTTTGTGGCAGCAGGCTGCACAGACTTCTCACCGAAGCTGATAAGAATTTGGCACAACTGAACCAGTGGCCTGTAGCAGTCGGGAAGGGCTCTACTTTCCCTCTGCCCCTTGTACAACATAACACAGTTGGCCAATGCCCTGTGATCAACTTCCATTTCCCTTTGAAGCAAGTGAGCTTTCCTTCTGCAGCTGTAGGGAACCAGATTAGGTTGGGATGTGCCACTGCTGGGGTGTAGCACTTGACAAGTTTGCAGGTGCTTTGTTTTGTAGCTGGCCATCTGTCTGAACTGAAAGACTGACTGGGCTTAGCCTCTGTCTTTGCCTCTGCTGGAATGGGATCACAAGTGGTTTTCAGCTCCTGCTTCTAGTTTCCTGTAGACAAAACTTGTGAAAAATCACTCTCCTGTCAAGGGTAAAGAGTGTCATGCAGCATCAGAAGGATTGGTCCTCTCTACAGTTCCTTCTACCATAAGTGCTTTGTGGCCATATAGGGAAGAAGGGTACAATGCAGATATTTCGTAGGAGAGATCTGCTTCTCAGCTTCATTGCTCAAATGGGAACTTGATGAACCACGTAGAAATCCTAAAATTGACCGGAGGGTAAATATTATACTGCTAGCTGGAAATTCCTCTTTGCTTCAGCAGCCTCTGTGGTAGGTTCTGCTGTTCTGCACAGCATCAGAGTAGGCATCAAGGGCCCAAACCTCTGCTACAGGGCAAAGAAATTCCTGGCATGTACCAGTGTAGCTCTTCAGACAACTCCCATCCCCAGAACTTCTTCCTGCTGGTCAGGACTATCATACTTCCTTCTTCTGAAGGTGCCCTTAGTGGATTCTGGCAGCTGTCCTGGTAGAATGAGGCAAATGCACAGCTTTCCTGGACTCTTCAAGCTTGTAGAGGGAAGCAAAGCCCTGGGTGGGTATTTCTCAGCCTTGCAGCACTTACTGCTGCATTGATGACACTTTGCTAGCCACCACTTGAAACCTGGTTGGTAGCTGCAGCTCCAGGATTGACTAATGTTCTGTGGATCTTTCTGCAGTTCTTTGGGCTGTGAGGTCTGTGCCTCTGGGCTATGCTTTCTGTTGAATCTGTTTTGTGTTTTCACCCCTGTGCTTTTCTGCTTGGGCAAGTGTGTTCTGTCCAGTGAGGACTGCAGAGCACAGTGACCACATCAGTGTGAAGTCTCATTCCAGGCTCTGCTGCCCCTCTTGAAGTTTCATAAGGCAACAGCACCTCTCAAACAGACATGAGGTTTTTCCACCTGTTACTCTTGACAGTTTGTGAAAAGACTGGGCAAAGAGCAGCAACAGAATCCTCCGTGACTGTCAAAATTGCTCACATGCCTTCACAGATATTTCAGGAACAGAGAGGTGATGGTCTTGATGTGAGTATGCTCAGGCGTGGGGCCTTTGGGTGTTTCACTCCTTCCTAAAGCAATTCCACACTTCCCAGGGGAAGGTGACTCGGTAGGCAGTCAGATGCATTTGTGTGCTAGAATATCTCCAAACATCCAGTGATTTAAGGAGTTTTATGAGGGAACTACAAATTTTGACCTATCGCCACATTGTGTGGCAGCAGTTCAGTGTACACATTGAAAGGAAGACTGTAGGCTTCAGAATTGAAAACATCCCTTTTATTGTTGGCGGTGGTCCTAACTTCTTATCTCATAACTGTATGCACAGCTCCTGGGGCAGTCAGAAGATACTCTGACTCAGAGAGCACCGCTGTGATCAGTCTAAGCTTTAGCATTGGAGAAATAACATGCTTTCTTTCCTGTTAGTGTGACATCAGGGAATTTATTGCCTCTTGATCAGAGGTGATTTTCTCTTTGACATATCTCTTGTTCATCTCCACTGACACTTGTTTATTGTCTGTTTTGGAACTTTGAATGCCATGCTTTAACTCTGGAGTGCTCGGAGAGCAACAGCAGGCAGTGAAGTGCCCAGGTTGTATTGTAACCTGTCAGCTGTTGGTAATGTCAGAAAAATCTCTAAGTTGGCTCTAGGAAAAAAAAAAAAAAAAACCACAAAAAAAAAACCACCCCAAAACATGAGGTGCAGTAGCACCAAGTGTCAGGATTCCTGGCTGGAATTCCTGATTGAACATCAGATATATGTTGAAATATCCTGTGCACTCATGAGGATATCCTTCAGGCCAGCAGGCAGCTGCCTAGAGCTCGCTAGCAGGAAACAAGGTATGGGAATGGTGCTAATCCCACTTTTTTCAGGGTTACTGGAGCACACCTTTCTCCAGCTATGTCCTTCCTTTCAAAGAAATGCACATCCTCTTAACCATCCAGCCAGGAAGGGGCTTTGAGCCTTCCTTGGCTGTGGAGGGGAAGTGAACTTGCCTAGCACTTCCCTAGAGAATGATCTATTCTTAATGATTAGCAGCTCCTGTGTAGGGGCTCACTCTGCCCTGCTGTTGAGGATGTTTCTGAATGCAGAAAAGAGTTCAGGATTATCTGGGCAGCAAGCGAGAGGTATGAATAGTTCTTGCCCGGCAGAGAGCTATCTTGGTCCCCGTTACTGCTTCCAGGACAGTTTTCCAGCATTTTAACAGAGCTACTGTGACCCTTATGCATCAAACTACCGGTCTTGAAGGACAGTACGATTTGTGGTCAGAATGATTTAAGGGTAGACAAGCAGGACAAGGTTTGCAGGGAGACATACTCTTCAGGAAATCCAGCTGAAAGAGGACTTGCATGCCTGAAAGGTTGGGGTTTTTCTGCTGTACAAGTAAATTGGTTGATTTAATTACTGATCCTCCTTCTCCCTGCCTATGTACCTCACTTAAAGTTAACAACTACTGCAGTATTTTCTAAGCCTAATCTGACCTGTTGTACAAACATGTAAAGCATCCAGCCCCCCTTTACCACAACTCTGGCTTCAGTGGAGCAGCAGAGCATGCTGATCTGAGGCAGGGCTGCGATCTGGTCTTCTGTTGCGTTGAGGTGCAAGCCAGCTGCTTGTGTGCTTTGTTGCAAGACTGATACTGTTTTGGGGACATCCAACAGCAGAACTATAGCACTTTGGCTTTTTTTTTATTTATTATTTGAAAGTTATCCATGTTATGGGGAGTTCTCTCTGGTTTGGGTCCTGACAGCCCTTCCTCAGGCTCAATGACTTCTGGTGCTGCCACGCCCTGAGGGGCCTCATGGCAGTGTGTGACTAGGCTGACTTTAAAGGGGGAGTCCCCCCCAGTTATCTCTGGAAAGTGTGACATGTCTGTTCTTGCCAGCCTGCTTCCTCTGTTTTGTGTGGACTTGCCCTTTAAGTAGCAGTGAAGACCTGCCAGCCTTTCCCTGAACACACTGACCCCAGTAGATGAGCTATTATGGTTTTAAGGGCTGACTCACTCTTCTCTTATCCTGCTCTGATAAGAATTTGATACTGATAGGACCTCAGAGCAGCCAGTTCCTTGAAATGTTTTATGAATGGGCTTTCAGGGGTGGGGGAGATGATATTTGAATATTCATCTAGATTCCTTTGCGAAACAGTTGGTTTCAAAAAAACCAAGATTTTCAGGCTTTCAGTAGGATACTTAAGCCCACAAGTAACAAGTTTGCTTCTCTTGCTTGCTTTCAGGGACTACTTCTAGTGGACAGTAGTGTCCCCAGGCACCACATACCTGTGTGAAAACCTCTGCTTTCTAATTACTCATGTGGGTTTCTGTAGCTGGCAAGTCCAGAAGGATTCAAATATAGCCCTCCCAACCTTGCTGCTAGCAGATTTCTCTTGGGCTGTAGAGGGGGTCCGGGGAGATGAGCTAGATGAATTAGACTCTGGAAATACACAGCAAGTGGTTTGTTGTTGCATTTGTACTTAAGATGACAAAATTGTTGTCAGCTTCAACAGCAAAGCAGCTCTGGGAGTCAGCTTTATCCCTTACAGAGCTGTGAGGATCTTGAGGTGGTGTGCTGGGCTTTGAGTTCGTAGCAGAGGAGGCTTTCTCCCTGGGACTACTGGCCTTGTGTGGTCTCAAGAGTGCATGAAAGCACTGTTACAGCATCACTAACCTCAGTCCCGTTTCTGCTTGTAGGAATGGTGAAGGAGCAGGAGTAAAGCTGTCATACCACTAGGTTTGGGGGAATCTTCCTGTGTTTTAAATTAGGCTCTTAGAGTACCAGTGTTCGCATTATTCAGATACGCGGGCTCAGCCTTGAAAGGCTGGTCCCACAGGGCCTATGAGCCAGATGTGTAAATGCAGCAGGAACAGCAAATGCAGAGTCGTCCTCCTGTTTGTAGTAACATTGCAGTAACGCTTTCCTTTCTCTTGCAGGTCTCAAGCAGTTGTTGAAACAAGGATCGGTGCAGAAGGTGTACAATGGATTGCAGGGATACTGATGTGTGGAAAAATTGGACTTAACTGAAAATGAAAAGTCAGATTTGTTTGCAGTCTCTTTTCCTGCCCACTGTAGAATGGAAAAGAGGGAGGGTGGGGCAGTTGTTGAGGTATATATAATTTTTTCTTTGTAAATGGTGGAAGTGCTCAGATGAGTTGGGGGAAATACTACCCTTTTCAGGACATAACTGGTGCTGCCTATCATGTTCCATGTCCTGGAACAACAAGACTCCTTGAGCAGGGGAAAAAAAGGTGGGAAAAGGAGTTTTAAATTCCACACAGATTGGAATTTCTGGTTTTTAAATATATTTTGGTGTGACTTTTCTTGACCATCTCAGCATATTTTCATAGTTTCTCCTGCTTTTTATGTCCTTTGTGTTAGCCTGTTCTGAGTTTCTGTTGTTTTGGGGTGGTTGTGGGTTTTTTTTTTTTTTAATCCCAGCCCTTCCTCCACTTCCCATCTGAGTCCAGAGTTTGGTATTGCTTCAGAGTCTGTGTCTCTGGGGCAGGAGTACAGGTGCAGTTGGGAGTGAACTGGCAGGAGAGCCTTTATAGACTATGTTAGGCCCCACATATGGTTCGGAAAGCAGGGGTAAAAGAGTCTCTTAAGGTTCCTGTGGACTCTGTTAATTACCAAGTAGTCCTCTTGTCCCAAAAGTTAATGCTTCATTTTAAATTTGAAGTTGCAACAGCTTAGTTCCTCAAACTTTCACAGTGGGATTTTGGAAAATAATGGGAATGGCTGCTTGTGGCCTTGGTTCTTCCTTGTTGCCTGCAAATGTGAACAGCTTGTCTGGAAAAGCTCACTTACGTCCTGCACTCTGTCCTCTGTGAGGACAGGTGAAGCTAACAGCACAGAAATAAAGAAGTTTGAGTTAGAATGGCAAAAAATACCTGGTTATGTATTTCAGCAACCCATACCCTAGGACAGCTGCAAGTCATTGGACTAACTATGAATGGTCCCTTCAGTGATTTAAGCTGTGAGCTGCTGTAAAGGGTGAAACTGCAGCTGCTAATACCAGAAAAAGCTTTGTAGCTGCTTTCTTTGAACCAAGGGCCTGGTAATCTGGCAGAGAGGCACCTGTGCTGCTCTGGTCTCTGTCATGAAGACCCTGCTGCTTTAAGCATCCCCATCAGAGACTCCCATCTCCACATGTTCTTCAGGAGTGGTAGCTAAACAATTTCTCAGAGGTGCCTGTGTCAGACTTGTGCTTCACCATGACAGGGATATAGGCAGCAAGAGAAATGAGTCTGTTACTCGTGTAGGACAGTGTTCTGCTCCTTCCCTTTGGACTCTTAGGGGCTATAAAGTGGCATCGTTACAGCTGCTCCCTTATACCTCATCTGCTGCCTGGGAAGTGGATGGGATCTGTTTTTTGTACACAGAAATGTTTGCTGGGGAGCAGCAGCAGGAGACTCAAGGCAGTTTGGTTTTTTTATTCTGTTTTTAATTGTTTGCTTTTCTTCATTGTGAACTTTAAAGTAGCTCAGATCTGAGCTCAGAGCGGTGGAGAGCTGCTCTGGCCCAGCCCTTGTGTGCTGCCCTTGGTCTAGCAATGTCCCACCCAACTCTTAAACTCCAGTGGGAGATGATGTAGCGGAAGCAGCAGCACAAGGAAGGTTTCCTGTTGGATTCATTGTACATTTGCCTTGGCAGGGCAAAGCAGGGGCTTCAGGAACAGCTGAGAGAGGAGGGTGAGACAAACCTGGGATGCCAAACCCTTGGTCTCTTAATGCTCATCTTCCTCAAAATCTGTAAGTGTAAGCTGTTAATCCCAGTTGAGGCTGCTGCCTCAAGTGTTTGCTCACTTGATCACCAGCTCTTTCCAGGTGTCTGTAGGCAGCTCTGCTCCTGCTTCCCCCCTTAGCTTAGATTTGTAAGAAAACTCAGATTTCAAAGCAACTCTTCTTCCAATATCCCTGTGCATGGGGCTGGTTCTTGTTATCTCAGCCCCTTGAAGGTTCATTTGATTGCTTTTCTGCCTTCCTAGTCCACTGGCACGCAACCATGCCGCCAGTGCTTGCCTGTAGTAATAAAGCCTGGGCTTCACACCAAAGTTTCAACTTCTCCACAGAAGACGGTGGTGTAACCTTTTGTACCTGCACCCCTAGCAGCAGGCAGTGCATTTATTTTAAGCATGAGTACTTGCTCCTGCTGCTGCTTTTCCTTCTGCTAATTCTTTTCCTTCCTGTGTTTTTTTTTATTTGGGTTTTTTTTTTTTTTCCCCATTGTGGGTCTGTACTCCTCTGAGAGGCCAGTGCTATGTAGAACAGCAACAATAGCTGCAAAGCCCCAGCTTTTACAAGGGTGAGAAGAAAAACAGAAAAGAAAGCCCCAACTCTTACCAAGGAATCCTGCTTCCTTCCATCTTCCCTTTCCCCCCTGCTATGGGGTGTGTGTAGAGCTGGGGTCCTCCACCTTTTCCCATCTCCAGACAAAGCTTCAGGGTTTCCGTGCTTTCTCTGCAGGCAGCAGTGTACACTAGTGCTTGCCAGGGTTTGGTTCAAACAATTCCACTTGTTTTGGTCCGCTTGCCTAAGGAAAGTTGTGCTGCTTCTAGGATCATGGGGAGATGTTTGTCCTCCAAGGGCCCCCATGTGTCTGGCCAGGGGAATGTGGAAGCTGTTCAGTGTCTGTGACATGCTGTGTCCCTTATTTCAGTAACATTTAGCTGGTGTGAGTGAATTGGAGCACACATGGACTCCTTTATCTCATATAAATGCTTCTTAGAAGGCTTAGATGTTCACATCAACTCTTCTTGATTTGAGACCAAGCAAGCATCCTGAAGGTGCTAACCTCTGAGCTGGGAATCGTGTAATGCACAGTCTTAATTGCTAGCCCCTTCTAAGAAATGCTGTTATTCCCAAATTGGATCAAATTTAAAAAAAAAAACCCACACAAAAAACTTCTTGGTCCCCTTTTGCCCTAAATCCTTGCATAAGTCAAGGATTATTGAACATTTAGATCTGGGGATGTTGTTCAATTCTTTCTGCAAAATACTTGTCCTTGAACCACGTTTCTAGAAGTCCTTGCTGTTTTGAGAAGGGAGTGTTTAAATAAGCACATGGTCCTTGCCTGGCTAAAATGGGATCCTGATTTATTTCTGAAGTGAATGGTTTTGATCACTTCCAGAAGTTTTGTGTTCCTCCAGGGCCTCACCACAGGCTTAAGATATTGCCTCCATCAGCACTGTTACCACCCTTTGGCTGGATCACTCCCATCACAGGAGAGGTGAAGGAGCAGATGGGGTGAGGGCTCCATAGCAGGTAGATGATGGGGGCTGAAAACAGTGTAGATCTGCTTTTCCAGAAAGCATTGTGCCCTAACAGCCTTGTATGCTTCTCCTGTTCCTCCATAGTCTGGGCTTGCTGCATCTAAAGTCATGTTGCCTATTCCAGACCAGATTTTGAAGTTTCAGAGCTGCGCACAGGTGCTTCAGCATTAGGTACGTGGGTCCTGGGGAGCAGTCTGGGCCAAGGGGGTAGTTTGTTCCCAATGGCTTCAGCCATGCAGAGGGACACTGCTGTCTTAATTCTCACCACAGCAAGTGGCACTGCTTGCGCAGAGGATCCCCTTTTCCCTGAGTCCTGGCAGGGGGTGAAGGTGTCCCAAATAGCAGTTTCTTCTCCATGGAAACTTCTCTGCAATTACAGTGCAGTCAGGCTTGGTTGGGTTGGGTTTTTTTTGGTTTGGTGGTTGTTTTTTTTTTCCCAAAGAGCTTGTTATTTTAAAGTACTTATCTATATCTAAACTTTTCTGCTTCTAAGAGACAGGCAGTGGAGATAGGAGGGGGGAAGTGACTGGAGCCAGGAGAATATTGCTCTGAAGACACAGATTTGCAATGTTTCTGCAACCTGCTCGAATGGCTGAAGAGCATGGGGGCGTCTGGCTGGCAAGGGAAGGCGAAGCAATGAGTCCTCGATGGAGTCTTTAACGTGATTTCTAGATAGCAGCCCCCATCTCTGCTCCCGTGCAATTGGGCAGATGAGCAGCACTGCAGAAGCAGTGGTGGAGCATCTTGCAGGGCATAGCTTGCTCTAGACGGGAAGGGAGGGGACAGTCCACTTGGGGCAGGGCAGGAGGTGTGGTGGGACTGGTGGTATCCCACTGCACAGAAGCCTCCCTTCATCCCAGCTGCCACGTAGCCCTGCTCAGTGTTGACTGTGGACAGCAGCCAGCTTTCTCCTGCTGTTTCCCCTGGCTTGATCAGGCACACTGACCTGAGAGGTGAGAGGAAAGGGAAGAGGGCAGTGATGGGTCCTGGACACCCGTACACTGTATGGGGAGGGACTTGCCAGCACAGCCCCTTCCTCTGCTGTTAAATGTTTCCAGGGACCTGCCTGTTCTTGTGCAGGAGCAGGAGGCTGCTAGAAAGCAGACACCGAGTCAGCCCCAACAGCCTCTACCCCTAAAGCTATGTTGCCCAAAAAAATGCATCCCTTGCTCAGCAAGGGCTGGCCTTTGCACGTGTTGCAAATCCCGTCACCCTGGTGCAGCCCCTGGGTTAAAAAGAATGTTTCAAAACTGGCTGTACTAGAAATGAAAACAGCTGGGGCTGTTACAATGTGACCTCTGGGGGAATTCAGAAGAACAGAGCTTGTTTAGTCTATAAAAGCGATGATGATACCAGCAGGGGCACCAAGTGTGTAAGGGGTGTTTATAAGGATAATCCCTTTTTCCTGTCCTCAGAGACTTAAATCTGGTGCTATCCATTTTCCTGATAAGCACTGATACTGTTAGTCCAGCTTTTTTTCCCAGCTGCTGCCTTCACTGCCCCACCCAAGCAGGCGTTGAAGTTTTTGCAGTGTTTTCTGGCAGCTCCTGGAACCATCCAGGCCTTTGCTCCTGGGGATGGGCAGGGCACCACGGCTGCTGGGCAGGGCATGGAGCCGAGGATGCTGTTCGAGTGGCTGGAGGCATGCTAATCTTGTGGTGGGATCTGATGTCCAAAAGGCAGCGTGGGGGGGACTGTGTGTCCCTGCTAGGCAGGAGGGGAACCTGCCCACCCCATCTGAAGCACCCATGGGACATGGGCATGGGGGAGAGCTGGTTCCTAGCACACTGGCATCATCTTACTTGCTGGAACAACATTCAAGGCTGGGTGTCTTACCTCAACCCTTATCCAAGCTTGTGTTAGCAGAGCTGAGTGATGGAAACCATGCAGCGCATGGAAAGCAAAGCCTCACGTGGCAATCTGTGTGGACGACGGGGATGGTTTACTTTGAGGGAGAAGCTGTGTAGGGGGGCTGGTTAAAACCTCCCGATGGTTTGTGTGCAGGTTGCAAAAAAAAAAAAAAAA
>VZTL01012118.1:70626-83108 GCA_013400535.1 Scopus umbretta
AAAAAAAAAGGCTAAATTAAAAACAACCCTCAGTTGACAGGATGTGTGGTTAAGTGTTGGTTCCTGTCCCAAGCTGTAATCAAGGGCAGAAGAATAGCCAAATTGGGGAGAGGATCAGCCATGGATGTGGCTACTAGCTGTTGGAGAGATGGTAAACGCTGGAGCGGTGGTGGGGAGGGAGCTCAGCTCACAGGCTGGGGCAGCTGGTCAACATTTCCCCAGTGTGCTGCTCTGGGTCGGGCTTTGGTGGCCCCATGATGAGGCAGTTTGGGGGTTTTGGGATGAGGAAGAGAAATTCTGGGGCTGCGATGTGCTGGGGGATGGAGGCTATTGCCATAACCCCTCTGCTTTTGGCCACCATGCCCATGTCAGGCACAGGTGCTGGTCACCACCAGGGAGGTGGCCCTGGGACAACGGGGTGGCAGCTTTAGATGCATTGCCCGTGGGCATGGTTTGAGATGAGGCTGTTTCTCTCAATCCTGCAGTTTCAGGGGGATCCCTGCTGCTAGGCATTGCCCCATCCCCTTGTGATTGCTGGCAGAGACTCAGGAGACCAGCAGCAAAGTCTGCTCTTTCCTGGAGTGCTCTCCTGCTGTGACCAACATGCATCAGGGGCATGTTTAAAGCTGAGACTTCCTCATCTGTACAAAAGGTGATGCATTTCAGAAGCAAAAAGCAAAACAAGCCCTGTTGTTCCAGACCTCCCTAGTTTCTCTTGAGTGAGTCTCTCCCAGGTGCTGTCCCTGCTGCCAGCCCATCTCCAAGGGGACCATTGCAGCCCTGGGGCATTGCTCTCCTGCAGAATCCACACCGCCATCCCAACCAGAGCAAGGAGCTGCGGTCTGAGATGGGACTTGGCATTAGAATCACTCTGGGTCAGGACTGCAGTGCAACATCTGCCTCCATGTGCAGGCAGCAGAGATGCCCCAAGTCCAAAAACCAAAGCAGAGAGCTGCGAATGCAGCAGCTTCTCCCTGCTGCAAGCTGGCTACAAGTGTTTTTATTCCTTCATGGGGAGTAAACCTACCACATTTGACCATCAGACTTGTGTCCCCTGATGCCCGTGGCAGGGACACACAGTGCTCAGCCCATGGCCAAGCTTCCACCAAGGGTGCTTCTTTAGAGACCAAGCAATGATGTTCACGTGTCTCTGCCTTGTTGTTTTGGATCCTCTGGCCTCTTGGCAGTCACTTCCCTTTTGCAAAGGAGCCCACTGAAGGGTGGAGAGTGCCCTGGCCCCTGCCGTGGGGGCTGGTCAGGGGGTGGCTGGCAGCCAGGGTGATGAGATGTGCTCTTTGGAGACCTCCTCCTCCACCCCTCCTTAAGGACAGTCACTATGTCATCTTCCCATCCTTTCTGTGCTGCGTCTCTTTTCCCATCTCCCCCACTGCCCACCCTTTCATTCTGGCTTTGAGCTGCAGGAAAGGGTGTTTAGAAAGGAATGAAACTTTTCCTGGAAGTTAATCCAGGAAAGCTCCTTGCTACTGTGTTGTCTCCTCTTTCGGTGGGCCAAGCCAGCTGCTGGCTCATCCCCAGCCCTAGGGCAGCGGAGACGAGCACGAGAGGGGTGTCATGCTGAAAATCTTGTTACGGGTGAAAGGGAAACACAGCCAAGAATTTATTATTGATATAACCAAAGTCCAAACAAAGAGCAGCTTTTAGCTTAGCTCTAGATTCCAGAAAAGGAAAATGAAGCAATGAATGCTGTTGTACAGTACTAGTAATACAGCTCTGCATTGCTTTAGCTGGTCCTTGGCAAGCGGTTTCTCACCTTGGGGTCCCCAGCGCATTGCCCCACGCCTGCCCTTCCACTCGCCTGGCGTCTCTACGCTCCCATATCCCTCTGGGCAGCATCCTTATGGGAGAGCGGTGAATGCATTAATCTGCTCAGCGAAGCTGTCCTATTACAGCTGTCTGTACTCAAGCTCGGTGCCTCGTACAGAGGTGAGGATGAAAACTAAATGAAGCATTGCCACTTGGCCATTGGGAAAATGACTTAATTGAGTCAAACCAAAGCTGTGGGCAGATTGAAATGAGCTCAGGAGGCGCAAACCCCACCAGCTTCTCTCCAGAGGCCTTGCAAACTTGGCCTGTGGTCCGACACGTGGGCTGGCAATGCTGACCAGCCCACCCAATGCTGGCAGTCGTGGCCCCCCGCTGTGCCTGGCCCCATGATGGATCTGCAGCCCCACATCTGTGCTGCTGGGGGGACATGAGAGCAACCAAAAGCACCCTGAGGGCTGATGGGCAGTTTTATCACAGGACATTTTGAAGCTGTGCCACAAAGGTGTGACATCCTCCCTCCCAGGCATTTATCCCCACTGGAACAGGGATAAAGGAGGGTTTTGATGCCATCGTTTTAACCCTTTCTTGGCTGTTTCTCCTGCCATTTCCCCTCCCCCCTGCCCCTTCCCCATTTTTTCCATCTGTGCTAATCGTATTTCTGTGTTAAGTCTCAATGCACCGTGCCAGCCCTGCGTGGGGACCATCCCCGGGGCAGGCTGCTGCTGCTGCTGCTGGGGGGGGTCAACCCAGCTGGAACTGGGCAGGGAAGCCACAGGTGTCCTTTGGGAGCAAAGCCTGCAGTGCTGGGAAGAGGCATCTCTTGTGGGGCATGGGCTTAGTCCCTGCCTCCATGGACGATGATGGGTCCATCTCCTCCCTCCACGGGCTGACGTGGGCCGGCTGCCAGCTCTGCTAGCAGGTCCCTCCCGTGCACAAGAAGATCCCCACAGCCATGCCCAGCAAGGCAAAGGTCCCCAGGATCAGGCCCAGCACCAGCGGGGCGTGCGACCGGCTGCTCTGTTTTCCTGCAAGAGAAGAGGGATGGAGATGATGACTGGGGTCACCCCCACCATGCCACCGAGTTCCCCTGCCCCCAGCCCTGGCACAGACCTGTCCAGGCACTCTGAGCCTGCAGGATGCCAACGCAGGTGGTGTTGAGGAAATGCTGGAGGTCCTGGGTGGTCTTGGGGTACTTCATCAACTCCCTCTCAGCAAAGGCGGCCACTGCGTCCCTGCCAGGCCAGCGCCGCTCCCAAGTGGCGTTGGGGACATGGAAGCTGAGGAAAGCTGTCCCATTGAGGGTCACTTCGTAGAAGCTCTGGGCTGTGCCGTTGGGGAAGAGGCGGCAGCCCAGGTGGCAGCACAGGCTCTGGGTGTCTGCAGGGACAGAAGGAGGCTGATCAGGGCTAGCACGTTCCCACCCTTGGCAGCCTATTGCCATCACCAGCATCGAGCTGTGCACTGAGTTTGCAAGGCCTCAGTCATCTTGCACCGCCCAACCCACCCACAGCTTTGTTTTCTCTCGGTTTAGCTGCAGCAGCGACTTTTCCAATGGCCAGACGGCTGTGCTTATTTTTCCCTTCCTTATCTGCATACAGCACAGCTTTGGATTTACAGAGACGGAAGGTTTTTCAGTGCAGAGCAACCTATTTATTGGTCTCATGGAAGGATACAGCACAGGGAGCACGGGGCGAGGGGAGGCATGGGGCTCAGACCGGAGACCCTGAGGTGAGAAAGTGCTCCCCAAGGGCCAGGTAAAGAAATGCAGAGCTGAGGCAAAAGTGGTTTGGGGGTAACAAAGAAAACAAAGGTAAAACACACCCTGCGCAGGAACATTGGAGGTAACATGGGCTTGTGGAGAAATGCAGGCAGGAACACGAAACCATCACCATCAGCATCCCACACCTCCCAAAAAGGCTGCGGGGTGCAGGTGGGGGGCAGGCAGAGCGCAGACAGGATGCAAGCAGGGTGCAGGTGGGATGAAGGCAGGGTGCAGGTGGGGTGCAGGAAGGGTGCCTACACCTCACCATCCCCCAGGCTGCAGCCCTCAGCCCTGCTCCCCAAGGGGCAGCAGGAGGTTGACCACCACCCTGTTCCCAGGGTGGGCTCCAGGTAAGAAACTCCTGGCTCTGCAGTAAGGCTTCTTTTGCCCAGAGTGAGGTTTTGCATGTGGCTGTTTCCCCATCCCTTTGCCCAGCTGTCCCTGGAGAGCCATCCCTGTGCCCCGGCACTGCAGGGGGGGTTTCCTTTCCCCAGTGGGACCTGTCCCCCATTGGGCCATGTGTCCCTGACCCTGTGCCCCCCCTCAGGATACCACTCACAGTTGATGGGCCTCTCCTTGCTGAAGAGCTTCACCAGCTGGCTGAAGTAGAGCAGGTAGGTGGTCACATCCTGCTGCCGCTTGGCCCAGACATCTGGGGGCTCCAGCGGCAGCACCTGGGTGACATTAAGCCCCTCCAGGAGATGGCTGAGCCGCCCATCCAGGCTGGCATTGCCTGAGAAGACAGAGCTACCCTTGGAGACGTAGGTCCGTTGCAGCATGGTGAAGGTGAGCGGGGCTGCGAGAGATGCTGGACATCACCCACTGCCCCATCCTTTTTCCGTAAGCCGTGTCCTCCCCATGCCAACCCCAAGTCTCTCCAACCCCACCGCCACCATGTCCTTGCCTTACCTGCCCGGTCTGCCCCGCAGCCGAGGGCCCCGCAGAGCAGCAGCAACCAGAGCATCACTGGGGACAGGGATGGGGACGAGAATGGCCCCGCGGCTGGCCTGGCAGGGAGTTAAGCAGGGCCGGGGAGGTGGGGCTGCGGGAGGAGGAGAGTGGGAGTCCGGCCAGGTCTCTCCCATTTCCTTAGCCTGAGCCAGCAGCACCCCTTCCCTGCCGGACGTGCCGGGGGCGTCCGGCCCCGCAGCGCCCGGGGGTGGTGGTGCGGGATGAGGCTCCGAGCTCACCCCGGGGCCTGCGGGACCCTACGGCACCGCTCCAGCCGGCGGGGCAGAGAGTAGCCAGCGCCTGCCTCAGTTTCCCCATCCCTTGGCTGAGCTGGAGCCCCGTCCCAGCTCCCCCGCGGGGGACGCGGGAGGCCAGCGGGAGGGCAGTGGTGGGCGACCGCTCCAGGAGGAGGAGGAGGGAGGGGTGGAGGGGAGCAGCCTCGCAGCACCACGCTGCACCCATCGGGGCCCGGGGCGAACACCCAGCGCAGGTGGTTCTGCAAGCGCTGCTGCGACAGGACCCCCATCCACGGAGGGATGCGGCCCTCGGGATGCGGCATCCCCGCAGCCCCCGTAATGGGCTGGGCGCGGGAAGGGGGGGAGGGAGCGGACCGAGAAACCCCTGGCTGGGCTCGCTCCGTGTGTTTGTGTTTTAATTATAGCTTAACATTTAAAAAATATATATTTTATATTAAAACATCCAGCTCGCCCCGCTGGCACAGCGTGGCACAGCCTGGGGCGGCACCTACCGGCACCGGCACCTCCTGCCATGNGCCCGGCCCCGCGGGCTGGGGCCCACGCTCCTCCCCAGGCGCCCGTGTTCCTCCATTGGGGCAAGGTTCGGTGCGTCCCACCCCTGGCGCTTCCCCGTCCCCATCACCCCCGGAGCACCTTCCGTGGGAGGTGACGGACCCCACGGGGAAACCCCCGCCGTGTCGCCCCCCAAGGGATAAGCAGCTGTTTCTGTTACGTCTCACTCGGGCGGTTGCTCGTCTGCAGCTCCCACCCGTGCACTGAGCTTCCCCAGTCTCTGCCTGCATGGGCCCCGCCACTCGAGGGGACACTTCAGGGTCACGTATAGGATCCGGTCCCCTATGGGGCACCCACCCTGCGTGGGGTCCCTCGGGGCTGCCCTGGCTCACGCCTCGCCTTTCTAGGGATGAACGCCGCCGTCCGTGCTGTCACTCGCATGGGGATATACGTGGGAGCCAAGGTCTTCCTCATCTATGAGGTTGGGGTACCCCCATGCTCCCTGCCACGGGTAGGGGGTAACCGCCCCCCTGTGCCCGGGTACCCCTCACCTCTGCCCCCTGCTTCTCCACAGGGCTACGAGGGGCTGGTGGAGGGGGGAGACAACATCAAGCAAGCCAACTGGCTCAGTGTCTCCAACATCATCCAGCTGGTGAGGCTCACTGGTGGGGCCATGGGACCCCCAAATCCCATCCCCCCAAATCTGCATGATGAGCCATGTCCCTCCCTCATCTCTCCAGGGTGGGACCGTGATCGGTAGTGCCCGCTGCAAAGCTTTCACCACCCGCGCAGGCCGGCTGCGGGCCGCCCGTAACCTGGTGGAGCACGGCATCACCAACCTCTGCGTCATCGGCGGGGATGGTAGCCTGACGGGTGCCGACATCTTCCGCTCCGAGTGGGGCGGGCTGCTGGAGGAGCTGGTCCGGGACGGTGCGTGAACCCCCCTCCCCCAAATCCCCATGTGGGTAGAGTAAAAGCATTCAAGGGTTGTTGAGGTCCAGAGGTATGCCCCATCACTATGACCCCCAGGAAGGGCCAGGCTCCTCCGCTCTCCTCTGCAGGATCTGGCCTCATGCTGGGGAGGGATGGGAGCACCCTAAAATAACCGGTGGCATGGCCGTCCACCCCACAGGGCAGATCAGCGAGGAGGTGGCGCGGGAGAACTGCCGCCTGAACATCGTGGGGCTGGTGGGCTCCATCGACAACGACTTCTGTGGCACCGACATGACCATTGGCACTGACTCGGCGCTGCACCGCATCATGGAGGTGATTGATGCCATCACCACCACGGCACAGAGGTGAGCGGGCTGGGTGCTGGGTGCCGGCCCACCCCAGAGCNCTGGCACAGCGGGGCCCAGCCTGGGGCGGCACCTACCGGCACCGGCACCTCCTGCCATGGCGCGGTACGGAACGGTACGGCGCGCCGCGACTGCGGGGAGGGGCGTGGCCAAGCGGCGTGGGCGTGGTCCCATGGGGGCGTGGTCTCCGGCGGGGCGTGTCTCCGCGGGGGCGTGGCCGGCGGCGCCGGTGCCGGGAGCGCAGCGATGGCGGCGGCGGAGCTGGAGCGGCTGCGGATGGCGGGGGCCGGCATGGCCANTGCTCCCTGCCACGGGTAGGGGGTAACCGCCCCCCTGTGCCCGGGTACCCCTCACCTCTGCCCCCTACTTCTCCACAGGGCTACGAGGGGCTGGTGGAGGGGGGAGACAACATCAAGCAAGCCAACTGGCTCAGTGTCTCCAACATCATCCAGCTGGTGAGGCTCACTGGTGGGGCCATGGGACCCCCAAATCCCATCCCCCCAAATCTGCATGATGAGCCATGTCCCTCCCTCATCTCTCCAGGGTGGGACCGTGATCGGTAGTGCCCGCTGCAAAGCTTTCACCACCCGCGCAGGCCGGCTGCGGGCCGCCCGTAACCTGGTGGAGCACGGCATCACCAACCTCTGCGTCATCGGCGGGGATGGTAGCCTGACGGGTGCCGACATCTTCCGCTCCGAGTGGGGCGGGCTGCTGGAGGAGCTGGTCCGGGACGGTGCGTGAACCCCCCTCCCCCAAATCCCCATGTGGGTAGAGTAAAAGCATTCAAGGGTTGTTGAGGTCCAGAGGTATGCCCCATCACTATGACCCCCAGGAAGGGCCAGGCTCCTCCGCTCTCCTCTGCAGGATCTGGCCTCATGCTGGGGAGGGATGGGAGCACCCTAAAATAACCGGTGGCATGGCCGTCCACCCCACAGGGCAGATCAGCGAGGAGGTGGCGCGGGAGAACTGCCGCCTGAACATCGTGGGGCTGGTGGGCTCCATCGACAACGACTTCTGTGGCACCGACATGACCATTGGCACTGACTCGGCGCTGCACCGCATCATGGAGGTGATTGATGCCATCACCACCACGGCACAGAGGTGAGCGGGCTGGGTGCTGGGTGCCGGCCCACCCCAGAGCATCGCACCCACCCTCCTTCTCCTCCCACCTGTCTCCTTGCAGCCACCAGCGGACGTTCGTGCTGGAGGTGATGGGCCGCCACTGCGGGTAAGCCCCTGTGGCTGGGGAATCCCGTTGGTGGGACGAGATGTCGCGTTTCAGGGCCGGTGCCAGTGCTGCCACCGCCATGTCCCCCCAGGTACCTGGCGCTGGTGTCCGGCTTGGCCTCGGGTGCTGACTGGCTCTTCATCCCCGAATCCCCTCCGGAAGATGGCTGGGAGGACCTCATGTGTGAGAGGCTCGGGGAGGTGAGAGGGAGGGTTCCTACGGTCCTGTCCCCCTTTTCTCCCTGGAGTGTCCCCACAGGGGCCAAGCCTGAGCCCCACAGCTAGTGCCTGGCCCCTGTGAAGCTTCAGGAGTTCCCACCAATGTCCCTATGAAATGGGGCACTCAGCCAAGCATAAATCCAACCCTCACATGCCAGGGGCAGCACTGGCTTGGGGGCTTGGCCACCCCCACAGGCTACGGCCAGAGGGGGCAAAGGATGCTCAGGCTTGCCTGCTGGGGAGTTTTGGCTAAGCCGCAGCAGCTGTTTTCCTCCCCTCACGCCAGACACGCAGCAGAGGCTCGCGGCTCAACATCATCATCATCGCCGAGGGCGCCATTGACCGCAGCGGCAAACCCATCTCCTCCAACTACGTGAAGGACGTAAGCACCCACTCCAGCACCTGCTCTGGCACCCGCAGTGACCAGCGGGTCTCCAGCGTGACATCCTCTCTGCTCTGCAGCTGGTGGTGCAACGCTTGGGCTTTGACACGCGGGTCACCGTCCTCGGCCACGTGCAGCGCGGCGGGACCCCATCAGCCTTTGACCGTGTGCTGGTAGGTCTTGGGGAGGGCACAGGGAGGTCACCCTGCAGAAAGGAGCAGGCAGCTGGGGACCCCGCTCCTGCCTTCCCTCTGCCTGTTGCAAAGGACTTGCCAGCTGGGATGAGGCTCAGACGGTCCCTGCAGGCTCGGCCCCACTGTGCCAGGCAGATTAATGTGCCCGTTTCCCCTCATCTGCTGCAAGTTTCATGGGTTTTTAAATAAAACCAGCAGCTCTCTGGCCATAAATCAGGCATGCAAGCAGCTGTGCGGTTTCCACGCCCATGGAAGCATCCCTGTGTGAGCCCAGGGGAGCGTCCCACCCGGCTGGCTTGGGTGGCGCCGGTGTCAGGGTGCAGTGGGTGCCCCCTTCCCTTTGCAGAGCAGCAAGATGGGGATGGAGGCAGTGATGGCGCTGCTGGAGGCCACACCAGACACCCCTGCCTGCGTGGTGAGCCTCTCGGGGAACCAGTCAGTGCGGCTGCCACTCATGGAGTGCGTCCAGGTGGTGAGTACCGGGGGGCATCAGGCACACCAGCCCACTGGGTAGGGGCCCTGCTCCACCCCCCACAAGCTCAGGCATCATGGTGCTGCATCTTTTCCTCCCCCAAGACAAAGGATGTGCAGAAGGCTATGGATGAGAAGAGGTTTGAGGAGGCCATCCAGCTCCGCGGGAGGTGAGGAGCAGGGACTGGGGTGGGGGGACACATCCCTATGGAGCAGCCAGAAGGGCATGCTGGGATGGGCGCTTCTCCCCGGGGGAAACCATCAGCTCCTGCAGCCAGGGAGGGTCCCCACCCCACACCCTGGGGTCCAGGCATGCCTTGGGGCCACATCACCTTGTCCTTGCAGGAGCTTTGAGAACAACTGGAACATCTACAAACTGTTGGCGCACCAGAAGCCAGCACAGGAGAAGGTGAGGAGGGATGAGTAATGGCAGGGGACACCATCCTTGCCTTGGGAACACGCACCAACATGTCACCCTTGTCCCTGTCCCCGCAGAGCCCCTTCAGTCTGGCCATCCTGAACGTGGGTGCCCCTGCCGCCGGCATGAATGCCGCTGTCAGGTCAGCCGTGCGGATCGGCATCTGCCAGGGACACACCGTCTACGTGGTGAGCGATGGCTTCGAGGGCTTGTCCAAGGGGCAGGTAAGGGGAAGGGTGAGCCTGGGTGCCATGGGTTTCCCAGGGGGGCAGGTTTGGGCTTGGAGGGGCATGGTAGGGTGCTCCCCCACCCCAGAACTGAGTGCTCCTGCTTGCAGATTCGTGAGGTGGGCTGGCACGACGTGGCAGGCTGGCTGGGACGTGGCGGGTCCATGCTGGGCACTAAGCGGTAAGCACAGCCGAGGAATGTAGCAGAGGGAACACCGCTGTCCCTGGGGATTGTGGGGACCTCCTGTCCTCACCCTGCGGTCTCCTCTCTCCTCCCTGATGCAGGACGCTGCCCAAGACCTGCATGGAAAAGATTGTGGAGAACATACGGAAATTCAACATCCAGGGGCTCCTGGTCATCGGGGGGTTCGAGGTGCGAGGGAATCTTCAGCCCTGTTTTGGTGGGGGTTGGGGCAGGCTGTTGGCATCCCAAGTGACGCAGGCACCCCAGGCCATCTCTTTTGGGATGCAGATCTGGCCCCAGGGTCAGCATTTCCCCAGTCCTTGGCTGTTTGCAGGCATACGAGGGGGTGCTGCAGCTGGTGGAGGCCCGTGGGCAGTATGAGGAGCTCTGCATCATCATGTGCGTCATCCCTGCCACCATCAGCAACAACGTGCCTGGGACAGACTTCAGCCTGGGCTCAGACACGGCTGTCAACGCAGCCATGGAGGTGAGGGACAGGGCAGGGAGCAGCTCACAGGGCTGCCCCACTCCACCAGGACCCATCGTGTTTTGGGATGACATGAGGGAATGAATCAGCATCCTGTCCTGGGCAGCAAAGATGGGTTTTCTTGGTATGACCCTTGCCTTCTCCTGGTGCAGAGTTGTGACCGCATCAAGCAGTCGGCCTCGGGGACCAAGCGCCGTGTCTTCATTGTGGAGACGATGGGGGGCTACTGTGGGTACCTGTCGACTGTCACCGGCATCGCAGTGGGTGCTGATGCCGCCTACGTCTATGAAGATCCCTTCACCATCCATGACCTGAAGGTGAACAGGGCAGGGGGCTGCTTTCTGGCAGCATTGTTTGGGTAAAATAAGAAGGAAAACCAGGAAAGAGGGCTCTGGAGCAGGGCAGGGTTTGGAAAAGCACGGCCAAGCCCCGTGAAGCTGCTGGGTTGATGTTAGTGGCACTTGGGTCCAAACAAGAGGACCAGAGGGACCCAGGATGGCTGCCAGCATCCTGGCATTCGTCTTGCAGGCCAACGTGGAGCACTTGACTGACAAAATGAAGACAGATATCCAAAGAGGGCTGGTGCTACGGTGAGTTGGGGACCCCTGGGGACTCTTGCTGAAAGCGAGACCTGTGGCAGGGAGCAAGGCTGGAGCTGAGCCCTTCCCATGGCTGGAGAGGGTCCCTGAGTGCAGTGGGGTTTCTCATGGCGTCCGGAGATGCCACGCTCAGCTTGGGGGATAGTCCTCTGCTGGATGCCTCTGCTGCTGTCCCCACCCTGGTCCCAGGGTCCTGCTGGGGAGATGGGCTGGGGCTCAGGGCCTCAGGCAGAACACAGCAACAAAAAAAGGTGTTTGGGGGAGCATGGAGGGACCCCTGGGGATGCCAGATTAGGAATCAGCCCCCCAATCCCTTCCCTCTGCTTCCCCAGCAATGAGAAGTGCCACGAGCACTATACCACTGAGTTCCTCTACAACCTCTACTCCTCCGAGGGCAAAGGCATCTTTGACTGCAGGATTAATGTCCTGGGCCACCTCCAGCAGGTACGGGGGACAGTGCCACATGGGCCACTGGTGTTCCCAAGAGCTGGGCAGGCTTGGCATTGCCATTTATTTGTCTCCAGGGGGGAGCCCCAACCCCCTTTGACCGCAACTATGGGACCAAGCTGGGCGTGAAGGCAGTGCTGTGGATGTCGGAGAAGCTGCAGGAGGTCTACCGCAAGGGTGAGCTGGGGGCTGGGGGTCCCAGGGGGNTGGGGGCTGGGGGTCCCAGGGGGGGGTGGGGGGAGGCTGGTGGCACTGGGCAGCCCCTGCTGCTCCAGGCTTGGCCACTTGGCCCCTGGCAACATGGCCATGGTCAGCTGTGTTCCCCTCCCAGGGCGTGTGTTTGCCAACTCGGGCGACTCTGCCTGTGTGATCGGGCTCAGGAAGAAGGTGGTGGCGTTCAGCCCTGTGACAGAGCTCAAGAAAGTTACTGATTTTGAGTAAGTCTCTGTTCCCATGCCCTGCCAGGTCCTGGGGGACCTTCCGGGGTTGCCCCTGGTGCCACTTGAGCACTGTGTCCCTCCCTGTGCAGGCACAGGCTGCCCCAGGAGCAGTGGTGGCTGAACCTACGGCTGATGCTGAAGATGCTCGCCAACTACCAGATCAGCCTGACTGAGTACATCTCGGGGAAGATGGAGCACGTCACCCGCCGCACGCTCAGCATCGAGAAGGGCTTCTAGTCCCGCCAACCTAAGCCATAACTCCCTTCCGTGTCCTTTCCCTTCCCATGTGCTGCTCAGGGAGCACCAGGCCCCCTCTGTTCTCAGTAGCCCTGTAGTCGCCACTGACCCCTTAAAGCAGGCAGAGCCTGGTCCCGGCTCCCAGAACAGCACAGTCTTGCCCCAGATCTCTGGTCCAGGGTCTGGTCCCTGTGCAGATGGAGAAAAGAGGTGTTGCTAGAGCCCAGCTGCACAGCCCAGACCCTTATATCTTCCCTTAATAGTTTATTCGTATTATTTAATGATGGGATATCTTGATTCCTTATTTAGCGGCTTGACCGCCTGAGCCAACTGCTGCTTTTAGTTGCCTGCCCCACATGCGGGAGGGGAGCTGAGGAGGCTGCAGTGCTGTCCCAGAGCAGGTAG
>VZTL01012120.1:5296-18113 GCA_013400535.1 Scopus umbretta
AAAAAAAAAAAAAAGGTTGTTACTTGATGCTGACAGTAATGTCAAATATTGTCTTGTCTGTGATTTCCTTTTAGGGAACACTGTTAAAAAAACATGGCAAAATGTTATACAGAAGTCTGGTTTCCTGCATTCTTTTCAATTTTAGTCTAATTTTTGGTTGTGACAAGATTTGGGTCTGTAAGTATTGCATTGGTCAATAATCTTCTCAGGGCAGTGACAGGTAATGTTAGATATACCTGCTGAGTAGTATTGTAGGACATGTAATCCTACCAGTAAACACATTGCTCTGCTAAACTAATTATAATGCTGCCTTACTGTGGAGTGCTTCTAACACAACAGTCACTAACTAATGGTTCTGCAACTAAGTTAACAGTCCAGCAAACTAAATATTGGAAAACTGTTTTCACTAAAGTATTGGGACACTCTTAAAACCTGAATAAAAATAAAGAGTGTGTCTGAGTAGAGAGTATGTCTTTAGCAGGCTGTTGTTTCTTCTTTTCTTATCTCTTTCCCCAATTGCTTAAATCTGAGATTTACTTAGAAGGTTCCTCTTGGTCTCTCAGAGCACAACATTGTGTATCTGAAGTGACTTTTGGTACAGAAATTTAAGCGGGTTGGTTTGGCTCTGTCCTCTGTGTCAGGACTTGCAAGCTCTCAGCAGAGGAGATAGATAAGATGAAGATGAAGAATTGCAATTTTCCTTTCTTTTCCGTGTTACCACAATAGATGACAAGTTGAAAGTCTGAGGTAGGAATTGACATAGAAGATGGATGGAGAACCAGCATGCACACCACTCCCAACTAACAGGAAAAGAGGGCATCAAAAAAGGAAGATGAGGCTTAAAAAAGAAAAGGAAATATACAGAGGACTTTTTTTTTTTTTTTAAATGAACCTTTTCCGTAAGACCTCTCAAGTCTGCTGCTCTTAACCCTGTGGTCCTCAGCTGCCATGTCCTACCATAGAGGTGTCTGACTGCATGCTCTCATCCCCAATGTTCAGTCTCTTACCTTCTCTCTGTGCTCTTTGAGCCATAAAGAAGGAATGGCAAATGATAGATCGGTCTGTAGACTAACTGATGCTTTCACAACATGGTAGCAGTCCTATGCTGTTGCTCCAGACCTTGCTTACATCAGCATTAATTCCCTTAAAAAACAATGCAGATAGTCATGGCAACACATTTTCTTAATAGCGTCATGGTGAGTAGTGAGGACTTCGTTTATATAGTTAGACAAATCAGGATCTGCATGTCTGCTAGTGCCAAGTGCCTTTGGAATGGTCATTTTGCTGGTTTGACATGATTAGGATCTCTTTCTCCTGGTAGAAATTAATTGATTTGTTGTACAGTCCATAACAAAGCTTACGTTGATACATAAAGAAGGAACAATCTCTGGGCAAGAAGAGAAATGTTTAATTATACAATATGCCACTATAGGCAGGTAAGAACTAGTAATAGTTTAATAAAGATTGCTGAATGCTTTATCACGTATCCTTTTCTGTACAGGCAGTGAATTCATGTTCAGCCTTGATTGAGTGAAGTCTTTAAAGATCTAACACCTTTCTCATAGCATTTTCATGAATATGAAAATGCAGAGCGCATTTCAAATGATGAATAATGGTGAAACTATTACAAATAATAGTGTGACTGCATTGTATGTGCAGGGACGTTGTCAAGGTGAATAAAATCTGTTTTAGTATATTGACTTGATTGGCAAGTAACCATGGTTTCTGCCTTCCTCCTGCTCTCCATTCACACACTTTCATTTACTGCATAAATACCCTGAACTACAGGAAAGAAATTGTTTTTACATTTTGAGGAAAGAGAATCAAAGCAAAGCATTCCCAGAGACTGAATGGCTATGTGAATCATGAAAGAGTTGCAAAAAATACTGTAAAATTATTCTAAGGAGTTTCTATCACAGCTGATTGGAGTGACATTACCAATGGCAAGACTGGCAAGCACATAGTCATCTGTCATTAAAATGGTGCCAGAAAGCTAAAGCTTTAAAGCTCAAACTTGAGCTTTAGGCCAGCTATCAAGGGCTACATGTTTGCCCCAGAGGCAGCTATTATTCAAAATTCCATTCTATTCTGTGGTTGAATTTTGTCTAGTGAAAAGAGAAGTTTTGCTTTTTATTTCTAAGACCACAACAGATACAGTAAGTTGAGTGGTAAATCTCTACTGTAAGTCATATGTTACGGGTCTACTTTGTGTTAATTAACAAAGACTTTTGTAAAGCTTTGTATTACTAGGTGCTTTTTTCCATGTTTGTCTATGATGTATAGCTAAAGATCAGATTACTTTTAGATAAGAATAAAAATAAAATCTACACAAAAAAAATTCTACCTTTAACTAAAACTCTGAAGTATGCACACTTCTCAGAATTCAACCCCACAGCTTTTGAAGTCTGTGATAAACATCCATTTGGCTTTGATGGGATTTTATCAGGCACTTAAAGTTACATTTTAACTTTGCATTAATAAATTTCATGGCATAATTCATATTGGCCAGTTTTTTTTTCATGTGCTGTCTACTGATTTTCTCTTTTTTTAAAAAACTTTTTTAGAGAAAATAATTCTTGATTTCATCTGATTCCTTTGTCATAACAATTATTAATATGGGAAAAGTGCAATAGCAAAGCTAGACTTTTCAATCAGTGATTAAAATTGATCTGATTAACATTCGTCTTAAGTTCAGATCTTCACAATAGAAATAATGGTCTGTATTTAATATTCTTTTTTAGATATTAGCCTTTGAGATGTCAGTTGAAGTAATCTAAACATTCAGAGCTTTAAAGTTGATTTTTTCAGCAAGATAAAGCAAAGATCTGGCATCTAGAAAGAATAATTTCTTTGGGGTATACTGAGCTTCGTCTGTCTCAAACCTCTTGAAAATGTTAATTAGCACCAAATACAGAACAATGAAAAATGTCTGCAATCTTCCTTGGAGACTAAGATTTGGGACAAGTAATTTTACACGTGAGCTGAATGTGCAAGTGTAAAGAGATTTAAATATCTGATTTTAATAGGTTTCATCCTACCGGGATAGACACTTTTGATTATCTATGACCTATACCAATTATTGTGATTCTCCCTGTAGGCTAGCCATAATTTTAATAACTAATCAAACTAAGCCTGAAGGTTCTGTAAAATGCCAAATATGTACTTGCACTCTTGCTAGTTACAAAGCTCATACCTGCTACCTGACCTTGTTTCAGTTACTTAAACTACTTATTCTCCATCTATGGAAATATTTACCTTTTAAAGTAGGATTTCTTAGAAAGCAAAATAAAATTGATAACATACAGTCACTTCTTTGGTTTTGGTTTCAGATCAAGCACAGTTATAAAATAGTGTTAGACTCTCAGTTTAAATGAAAGTTGCCTTCATAGATGCTGAGGCATGAAGTGTGTCAGTTGTGCAATGGTACAAATTAAGTCAAATTCTAAAGCACTAGCCCCATTAAAATCGATATACAGTTGACAGTACTGACCTCACCTTACTTTTTAGGTCAATAGCATGTCTTGTCTATTAGTATATACACTAAGAGGACTTTCTTCTGCAAAGAGGGCTTCAGAATGAGAACTGAAAATAGTCCTTTGCTGAGGTGAGTCAGGACTGCTCTTCTAAAAATACATTGGCTGAGCTGAAACAGGAAATTTTGCATTTATTCATGAAAGTGCTCAGTTCAGAAAAAAGTTATTGGGAAGCTTGAGGCATTCTTTTTCTCTGTTCAATCTCTGTGGCCCTGTGTCTTGGTAGTATGCATTGGAGGACATTTTAACATCGTCCTGTAAGAGACAAGGTGTTCAGCTTATGCTGGTGTAGGTCAGGGTAAATTTATAGAAGTGTAGTAAACAATTTTAGCTGTGTATACAGTGTTGCATATGAATTCTAGAGTCAAACCCTTTTCTTGAGGTGAAATGCTTTTAGAAAGTCCCCACTGAAATGCTGTTCACAGTTTTTTAGAAGGTGAATGCTCATCAAAGCTGTTCACAGACGTTAGTCGAGTTACATATAGTGAAAGCTAGCATTTAGATGAAAGGAAATACTGTCCTTATTCTACCAAGCATTGTGCATATGTAAGAATACCTAAAATACATCATAGAATCATAGAATCGTTATGGTTGGAAAAGACTTCTGGGATCATCTAGTCCAACAATCAACCCAACACCACCATGCCTACTAAACCATGTCCCAAAGTGCCACATCTACACGTTTTTTGAACGCCTCCAGGGATGGTGACTCCACCACCTTCCTGGGCAGACTGTTCCAATGCTTCACCACTCTTTCAGTAAAGAAATTTTTCCTAATATTCAATCTAAACCTCCCTTGGCGCAACTTGAGGCCATTACCCCTCGTCCTATTGCTGGTTACTTGGGCAAAGAGACCAGCACCCACATCGCTACACCTTTCAGGAAGTTGTAGAGAGCGATCAGGTCTCCCCTCAGCCTCCTCTTTTCCAGACTAAGCAACCCCAGTTCCCTCAGCCCCTCCTCATAAGACTTGTTCTCCAGACCCTTCACCAGCTTCATTGCCCTTCTCTGGACACANTTCCCTCGTCCACTAGGTGGGTCACCGGGTCATAGAAGGAGATCAGGTTGGTCAAGCAGGACCTGCCTTTTCATAGACCCGTGCTGGCTGGGCCTGATCCCCTGGGTGTTGTGAACATGCCCATTGAGCATACCCAAGACGAGGTGCTCCATAATCTTCCCCAGCACTGAGGTCAGGCTGACAGGCCTGTAGTTCCCTGGACACTCATTCCAGCCCTTCTTGTAGATGGGTGCCACATTGGCAAGCCCCCCATCATCTGGGACCTCCCCTATTAACCAGGACTGCTGATAAATGATGGAGAGTGGCTTGGGAAGCTCCTCTGCCAGCTCCCTCAGTATTCTGAGGGAGTATATGTATTTATAAGCATGTATAAGTGTAGGGATGAAGAAGAAAATTCTGGGGAAACAGAAATAACTGGAAAAAAGACTATTGAAGGGAAGGATGCTGAAATCAAGTAAATGAACAATGACTAATATTAGTCTGTCTCACATATGGCTATAAATACTAGTTCTGTACATTTCAGATGATCTCTGAGCTCCAGGCTTACCTGGTGGGTGAGCTCGATGTGAAGATGTATGACTACACACCATAGTTGTAGCTTAGTTCTACCTTTAATGATATTGTTTCTATTTGACATTTTAATTGTGGTGGTGTAACTATGAAACAGAAAAAGCAGGAAGACCAGTTTCTTGGTTTTCCTTGCTCAAGGAGCTCCTCATCTTTTTCTATTACCTTTATCCCTTTTCACTTTTGTATCTCCTACGTACAGGGTTCATAGCTCATATGTGATTGCTAGTGCTCTTTTCTGTAGCATGGCTATACAACACAAACGCAGAGATGTGATTTTAAAGTATCTGCATTTTAAGCTCTAGTGTTTGGCCATAGTAGTGGTCATTACATTCATATTCTTTTTCCAGAAATGAAAGAGGAATTGGTTTGGGTATCCCTGGGCTGCCAGAATTTCTGCAAGAGCCCCAAGGAGAGGAATTTCCAAACCTGGCAGCTTGCTTGCATGTGCACTTGTCTTTATCTCTTTCCTATGCAGGCTGTATGGTGTTTGGGTGTGATACAAGGAGAAAAGGAGCTCCATTTTTCTGTGTCATTTCTGGGCACAGATTGGAGACTGTAGTGAGTTGAGTGCTGGAGAGCTGGTGCTAAGTCCCTCATCTTTCATACCCAGTGCCTCTTGGTGTACACAATCCGTAGTAGTCAGTACCTTTGTAGGAATCTTTTCCCAGTTATAGTTTCTCCATGTTTGCATTTTTTCTGGGTCTTTAATCTTCTTACCTTGACTAGGTTACAAGACTTTTGTATAAAATCCATAACTTCTTTATTCCTCTGTTGCTGTCTCTTCTACACGCTTCTCATGCAGCCCTCTCTGTAGGTGTCACTCCCATTTGTGTACTCCTCTTCCTGTCAGCTTTCTTCTACTCCTGTCACAGGATCCTTTTGTCTCTTCACTGTGTTGCCACAGACTGTGCTTATGGCCACTACCTCTGATGTTTCATGGCTACCTCTTAACTCTTTTGGTCTCTTTTACCTGTCCTTTTCAAGCTACAGCTTTTCATGACCCATCTTGCATGCTGCTATACATGACAACAGGAGCACCAGACTGTACTCTGTTGCAATACTTGGTACCAAAAATCATGGTTACTGCACTCAGAGAATGCAAATCTTGAAGGGAGGTTTAGCTCCATAGAAATAAAAATCAAGTCCATAAACTTTTACAGGTTTCAAATCTACTTTCATGCATGCTCTCATCCATAAAAAAGTAATACTTCTATCTCAAACCAATTAGATGTGTTTAGGAGTGTAGCATTTTTAAATGTTAGTATTTCAGGCAGTCAAGTTATGCTAGCTGCTTTCTGTTACTCTTTAGTAGATTTCAACATGCTCTATACTGACTTTCAAGGCTGATACAGACTTGAAAGTTGGGGAGGGACCTCTGAGATTTTTTTTTTCCCCTCCCTCTAGTCAAGGCTGCTCAACATTTCAAAATGTAATCTGTGTCCTTTTCTGTCAAATGCATGTCCTCTGCTTGTTCTGGGGCCCATGAATAAATGCTAATTTTTAAGATTTTCTTTTGAGGAACAGTAAGGACTACCAGCACTGGAGTGAATAATACAACTTAACTTTGACGTTGACTTTACAGGACTCAGGCTGGGGACCTTAGGTTTATATTCAGTCTTTATCTGCTAGAGAAAAAACAATGAAGTTGCTTGACATGCGTTCTTTTTTCTCTCATTTTCCTGTTGAAGTAGCGTTGCTGGATTTACACGTGCATATCTACATATATTTATCCATGTGAATAGCACTATTGATAAAATCCAGCACAACTTGCAGTAAAACTAATGAAAAACAGTTTAGTAGTGGTGTTTTCAGAACACCAAACTACAAAGTGCTCCAATGACACTCCTAAGACATGGCTGGCTTGCTACTGATCAGCTTGGACTACAGGCAGAGGAGCTCCAACATTTCTGCCTGTTCTTGTGTATGTACTACTGTAAATTCTGTATTAATTACTACATTCTATAGTCAAAATATTTCCCAGGTGATGCCTTATAAAATACTGTCCTGAAATCCACAGAGACTGTATCTACTGCATACTTTTTAAAAAGCAAGTCAATTATCTTTCAAAGAAGATAGCAAGTTTATCTGGCAAATCTACATTTGCTAAATTCACATTGGCTTTTATCTCATTTTCTGTTTACTTTCTTGTCATTTGTTGCACATTCCTTTAAAATGTTTTCTGAACTCTATGTATTAATGAAGTCTGATTAATGGATGTGCAGCTGGATGATCATCCCATCCTGTTTTGTAAACTGAGGTACTTATTCCCTGTGCAACATTTGCCTGCTTTACCTGCAGCTGGTTTGGTCAACTCCCTTTAGGGTCAGACTGCTCCAAGGTCATACATCAGAGTTTCTAGGCTTTTTGCTGCTATGCCGTAAGCATCAGAATTCAGTCTCTGAGACAGAATTCTGTATTGGTAAAACAAAGCATTTCAATTGCTGATAAATGCTTTTTTATCCTTCCAAGAGAAGTTTAAAAATGTCTATTCTTAATGCAGAACAGAACACAGTGCTTTGGGTTCTCCCTCTCCCTCCCCCAGCTCCCTGAAGGTGTTTCTGATTAATAGAAAATGCAAAGGATCTCTGACTGAGGTGGTGTGATTTTTCTTTAACTGTTGCAGGCAACAGGATGGCTGTCATATGTAAAGTTAGTCCAGAATTTGAATTACTGTGGCCCAGTGATGCTTGTGCACAAGTGCACTTTGAACAAAGGAAGTATATAGCCTATTAGCTGAGACTCAGACTCTGACTGAATTTCATGTCTCACCTTTAATGGAAATAAACATTCCCTAATTAGAAAGCTTTGGCTATACCAGCACATGCTTTTGGGCTGCTGCTATTTGATTTGCTTTGCGGTGTGTCAGCCAAGACAGTACCTACAAAAATTACTTCACCTCTGCACTGATAATTTATAAATCTAAATGCACACACAGATTTTACTAACAGGATTTTTGGGTTATTAAATCATTTGGCCAAAGCTTGAAGCCTTCATTACTTCCTGAATCATGATCTCAGAATTTGTCCCATTGATTGGCATATTTAAACAACCATTGAAGAACAGGAACCATTTGAAAAATAGTCTATAGTAGTGTAGTAGAGGTTTAAATTGCTATTGTCTTTGCTTATATTAATGTACACTAGGTTTTAATCTTAAGAGTAATTTAAAATGCTTTTTCCAATTATGATTGTGTTTCAATTAATCTTAATTTTGCATACATTTTGTGTAGCATTTCATATTAACTTAGTTTTGTTTGAATTTAGGGCATTCAGTGAGAAGTATGCCTAGCTATATGATATTTCACAGAAAATGTATAGATAAGCTAATTTTTAAAGAACAAATAATGTGTTATTAAAGTGCATTAGGCATGATATAAAAATACATTTAAAACTTAATAAAAAGTTTCTTCGTTTTATGCAAGATTGAATGTAATAGATTGTAAATACATTGGTAAAATGGAACAAAAAGAAAGGTGCTGTAGAGCTCTGTGGAAGAATATAAGGAAGAAGTGACATAATAGATTTTACTAGACCAACTAAGGTAATTGGAAAAGACTTGATGCCACAGAAAATCGAGCTGACATTTTGAGAACAATGCACAATGACTTTATTGCTCAGTTACTCATTATCATGATACTCTGCATTTTTTTTTACAGTTCTAGTTTTGACTATTGAGAATAACTTTTACATTGTTCCAACACTTTGTATATGACTTTTAACCAATTAATCCAAGAGAATAACTTTTTTCCTATCCTGATTTAGCTGGTTTACTTTCTTCAAAAATACAGGACAGACTTTCTCAAAAGTTCTCAACAGTCCAAGGTACTTACATTTAAATGCAAGAGAACTAATTTTAAAATGGCAGAGTGAACAAGGGAACAGAATAATAGGAACTCTCAAACAGCAAATTAAATGTCCAGCTGAGCACTTCATTTCTGAAGTGATTTGAGGTGAATATATAGCTAAGAGCAGTAGCAATATCACTTATTCTGGAAGGAATATAATACTTTTAAATGCTTATAGACCAATTTGATTTGAAAACCCAAGAAAACATAAACTCTTTTTTTTTCAAGCTCTTAGTAATTTCTGATTGTTGGCATTACTCCAAATATTTGGTCACAGGGTAAGCATTATGTTACCTATATCTATATAATTAGTCCTTCAAAGTCAGCATAAAGTAGAATTGTCTAATATCTATGAAATCCATTAAGTAGATTTTCAATATATTTAGGTACTTATGTATTTTAATCCTGGTCATCATAAGTAAGAGACTGGAGTTTTAGCTCTAAAACTAACCTAACACAACCCATAACAATGGTATGATTATAGTAACCATTGGGCCTGATTATTGTATTGTAAATTGGGCACACCGACGGTTATAAATTGAATATTACGTAACCAAAGTTTTGTAAGAGTTTTGGAATTACTTGGCTACACATCATTCATAGTAATATTAATTTTTCACCAAGACTTGTAGCAACAACGCAGTGGGATACTGAAGTGCTATTCCTTAGTGAGAATGTATTGAGCAAGATATTTCTGAAACTGAGTCAAAAAAACTGAACAAGAGCCAGTATCAGCTGCCATCACTCTATGAAGCCAATCAATAGCCTCACTGCTTATGTTCATTTTACCAGACAGTTGGAAACAAAAATGTATGAGTTCAGTTCTTCATCGCTCCTGAACAGCCCAGTTTCAGTAATGGGGAATAAAATGATATGTAGAGCTGTAGTGTGGGGTTGGTTTGGTGTCGTGTTATCAGTGTCGTGTTATCCAGAACAGACAGTGATGGGACTCAAACATACTATTGGCAGTTTCTGCATAAGGGTCCACTCTCTTTAATGAATCTCTTCTGCTCTCTTTTGCTACATTTGTACCGCTGAATGGAAGAGGACTGATCACTGAAGCTAAGCGGCATGGCCTGATCATTCCCATACTGTTTAGGGCTATCCCCCTTTGGAGCAGCTTTGCATTGGAAAGAGAGAGCTGGATCTGTCAAAACTGAATTAGGGAGTAAGCTAACAATTAAACAGTATGGATGATCAGAAATTCAGTATTTTACGTTTGTTGACAGAAGCCTTTTAAATTTATCAATGTATGTAAATTATGGCATCACCTGAGTATTGAGTAAATAGTAAATGTATTTCATCCAGTAATCATAGTCATGTTTTCATAATCTTGATTTGGAGACTAGTTATTACTGAGCTGGTCATGCTCTGGAGTTGTAGGCTGCTTAATATTTATGGCAAGGGCTTACTTTGTGTCTTAATTGTGTCTGATAATGAACCTTTCTCTCTGTGTGTGCGTGTGAATATAACACAGGAGACAGGGCTGTAGAAGTAGCCCACCATGCTGCCGACAGAAACACAGCTCTCCAGCCCATTTTAGAGCTCTTTTGTCAATAACACTATCCTTTCAAGGACACCTGATCAGATGCCTTAAGTCGTTCATGCCTTAAGTTGTTCAATACAGTGAATCAGAGACCTTCCAGAAATCTATAAAATGTGCTGTACAGAGCTTATGAAATCCAGTTATTTTCTCAAAAAGCTGTCTCAAGATGAAGTGTAGGTCAATACTGGAATGACCAGGTTTAAAACTGCCCCAAATATCCCAACTTTTGCCACAGAGTGCGTCATTGATTTGAGAATGGAAAAAGACAACTGTCTTCTGAAGGACCAAGAGCAAAGTACCACCGCTTAGGTTGCTGAACTTGACATTATCAACCAGGGGTGCTTGAGACTGATGATAGATTACTATATGTTCTCTTAGTCAAGAATATACTTGTATGCCAACAGAGATAATCCTACAGTAAATAAAGATTGTGTATCTCAAGCAAATAGTAGCCTCAAGTAAGAACAGTTGACTCCCTGTGTAATTACCCAAACACCTCAATACAGTTAGGACTGTATTAAAGAAACGTGTGATCTGGCATTGGAGTAATCAATACTGAGTTAGTGCTACATCTGACAAATAAGGTAAATTCCAGAGTTTTTGTATGTAGTGACCGTTACTATTAAGTGCAAACAGAACATTTTTTAAATGGTTTTATTTTAAGAGAAAAAAGGCAAGGGAACAGAAATCAGTCAATCTTTCAGTACATATTAGCAACAAACAGTGAAATTCTCTCAACACAAGTAATTTTTAACTAAAATATGATGATTACTGGTTTTGAAAGGCTATCTGTTGACTATTCCTTGTAGTTGAGGTTTTGGGTTTTTCCCTAGTGAAATAACAGAAGTTCTAATACAATAACTGTAATGCTAAATGTAACACTAACTTGATTGGGGGGAGGGTGTGTATGTATAAATCAGGTGTTTTCCAGAACAAAATAGTGTTTGCATAATCACTGTAACACCTACATACTTGAATTTTTGTTCTAAAATTGACCCTGCAAAACAGACCTTGCTGCATAATTGAAGGAAAGAAGCATTTTTGCTGTTTACTAAGGCTGTTCTTGATTTGCTGCTTTAAGTGAGAGGCAAAGGTCTGCTGTTTATGTAGGTTGTTTTCTTGAATGCTATTTGAAATTATTTTCTCCTAGTTAAGCTGTCTCATTAAGCATTTTTACAGTGAAAACATAAATTATGAATGATATTTCATTTAACTTAAAAAGATTTATATTTCCACGTAATTGTGGTGCTTGAAATATCTGACTATTTGGTTTTGGTTTTCATTTCCTTCCAAGCTCTTAAATATGTGTGTCTCTTAAACATGTTGTTTTCAAATTTTAAGATGATTGTGAGCGCTGCTCTGGCCTTTTCAACCTTGTCACTGTGAATCTTTCAATTGAAAAATACATATTTTTATTTTCACAACGTAAAGAAGGGGAGAGAATCTCCCAAACAGAAACAATTCACTTGCAACCTTATAATTTGTAACAGGTTGAATGTCTCAGTATACCTTTTAGTATGTTCCTATGTTTATCTGAATGCTGCACAAGAGAATATAATGCAAAATCCTCAATCTAGTTTTGAAACTCAGAATTGTGTTACCATGTTCACTGTGCATGTGCATATCTGGGCTCAAGATTATATATTTATTTAGGTTTGAGTTATTTGGGATTGAAATAAATGCCCAAACAGTCAACTTTTGTGGCCCCCAATTCAGTAATTAATCATATTAGGCAATAAATAGTGAATTATACAGTCAATGTTTCTATGTTAGAAATAAAAAAAGAGTAGATTTGTCCAATAAATAAGCCCAAGAAGCAACTTAGTTATTCTGCCCCCAAATCACCCAACTTCCATCACTTCATCAGCAGTGTGAATTTAGGAATCTTGTAACTCTCAGGACAGTATACTCTCCATGAGGCAACTCATGTAATTGATGTCACTACAGGATGAGTGAGATGGACTTCTGAACTGTCTTTCTGAGGACTGTGTCTCTGTATCTCGTGGATGAAGAAGCTCCTAACTTGGGCACCTTAATCAAAAGCCTGAAGTTAAGCGGGCATCTGTTTTAAACTTAAATCATTGTCTATATTCTGTTTTGTTATGTGTCTGTTTAAATTAATACAAGTGATAAGTAGAAATAATAAACTTATAACTATTCTAGAGCTGTTTATTTCCAGGATAAAAAAGAGAATTTCAAGCAATTTCCTGCATTCTTGTCTTATTATATGGCCTTGACATTGATGACGTGCATTTGTTCACAGTGACAGACTAACTTGGTGGAGGCTAGCAGCCTAATTCTTGAAG
>VZTL01012123.1:8224-20016 GCA_013400535.1 Scopus umbretta
TTGGACTAGCTGATATTTATAAGTTACTTCCAATTAAAATAATTGTATGATTCTACAATTCACCTGCTGTGCAGAATATCTGGGTGCTGAATTGAAGGAAAATAACCTTCTTCATGAAGAAGCAACATCCTCCTGGGGGGACCTAAGAAGGAAAGATGGCAACTTGTTCTTGTACCTTTGAAGCTATTCAGTGATAAACTGTCCCTTAGTATTGAAGGATGCCAACTATTCTGTAGTTGGTGACTGCTTCTCTCTTAGAGGTTTTGTAGTTAAAAGACAGGGAATAGGATCTAGAATAAACAAAGTGGAGGTGGAGAAGGGAAGACACTTGACAATGAACATAGATTAATGCTGACTAGCTACAAGCACACTTTGTAGCAGAGCAGTGACTGTGATCCCAATTTAAAACATTATTTTCCTTTCTGGTTTAGACAGATAAGACAGCAGTTGAGCAGGGTGAGATGGATTTTCCATAAGGGAGAGGAACAAGTCACCACTGACAGAGTGGGCAGCAGGGTGAGAGGACATGAGGATGAGAAGTTATCTTCACGGAGAAGATAACCAGAGTTCAGGGGTGTCGTTCTGGCTCTAGAATTCTGATTAGATTAGGTTGCAGTAAACCTAGGGGCAGCTTTAATACATATGGGACCAGTTTAAAATTCATTCCTGGGAAGGATGGAGTGCCCTGCCTACCTCACAGATGGGTGCCTGCTTCACTGCCACCATGCTGAAGTGGCAACAAAAACTGGAAGGAGGGCAGGTGCGTAGTGCACAAGACCAGGAAAGGCTGGATCTTTCCTTATGAGTGAAACAGAGTGAGAATGATCTACATTTGGAGCCCTGGTACCTAAGCTGGGCTCGCAGATGCTCAGGGCAAGGGGTTTCTGATTCATTAGGAGTCATGCTAAGCTCCTAAGGAAAGTGGTGCTGCATGCATGAGACACAAGAGAAAGCTAAGGCCAGTGAGAATGACATGGCATGGAGAAGGGAAGAAGGCTGAGGGAGGGTCGGTGCAAAGGAGGAACAAATCTGCTTTTTATGCAGAAAAGGTGAAGATATCAGGCTTCTAAAATAGTATGTTTAATTTCTCCAAGTCAGTTTTATTTTGGTCAACAGCAAGGGTCATGACAGAGCATTAGGACCACACTGTGTACCAGTGTTTGCTTACTGCTGCACTGGATTTGCACGGAGCTGTTTGAAGGCTAGTGAAACAAATAAATAAAAAAAAAAAAGATGAAGGTTTTGTAAACATGACTGCCCCATAATTCGTGGATGATTTCACTCAAAGCATATATTCTTCTAATGAGCCTCCTTTAAATGCAGTGATTGTAATTTTTGGTAAGCATTTTCCTTTTGAGAAAGCAATAAAATGTAAGTGATAACATCCAAAAAATCCTTATTTCAGTTGCAGTGCACAGTGTTTCTGACTATAAGTTAATGGTTTACATATTAATTTTCTCATCTCTCTGATGGGCAGAAAATTGCTTTAATGTAAATGCAGTTAAATTTGTCATTTTATATCTACACAGCTTAGGTTTACAAATTTATTACAAGCAGTATCAAATTGTTTCATTTCAATTTAGCAGCTTTTGTGGAAGAAAAATATGTCAAGTTGGAGGTTGAGGTAAAATTTTTCTCACATTATAATTAATGTACTTTTTATGTTTATTGTCTAATCAATTATTTTAAAGGATATCTGAGGAATAATAAAAGTGTCTGCCTAAGTCTTGGAAAAGTTAGGCTGAGTTTCTGAGTCTGCAGAGGGATTTTTTGTTACCACCCAAATAAAAAGATTTCAAATTAACTTTTTAAAAGCAAAAGTAAAAATGACAATTTTGGTTCACAAATTGTCCCACTATTCCAGCAGGTGAGAGAATAAGAAGGAAAATTATTTATCTGTTTTATCAACTCAGCTTTCCTTTTGAAAACCATACTTCTGTTCCACTGATACTGTTAGCATCTCACTCAGCAAAGCAATAACGCATGGTCTTATGCTAGAGAATTATATTATCAGCTTCACTGAGGCTGTTCAGAACCATTTCAGTGAATGGACAAAGTCTGATCTTAATGTTAAGTAGCTCTTTGAGTTAATCTCTCATCCAGTAGTAATTGATCCTGAAATGCTTTTGTGACTTAAATCATCTGCATAACACCAATGCTATCCAAATGGACTATAGGTGTACTTACTTTTGAGCAGCACTTCAAGGACATTTTTGATTTGGGGCTTAGATTCTCCTCTCTCATCTGGAATCAATACCATCCAATAATTAATTAGGTGGTTGTTGTGGTTGTTGTGGTTGTTGTTGTTGTTGTTGTTGGGATTATTATTATTATTATTATTATTATTATTATTATTATTATTATTATTATGAACTATTTTGCATCAAAAACTATCCCTAGGAAATGCACTGTAAAGGACTGTAGTTTAATCTCAACCCTGAGAAAAAGTTATTACAGGAACTTCCTATGCTGGGAAAGGGGTATCTAGACAAAAAATATTACTCTCTTTCTCTTCTCCCCACCTTCTTTTTAGAAATTGTTCATGGATTTTCACTAGCTCTGTTCTCTGTAACATCCACTGTAACTAAGTGTACCGGCTCCATTGATTTGTGTTCTGCCTGCGTGATTCATGGCATGCCAATGTGGTCATTATAATTGAGTTCCAGAATGAAGATAGCAAGAGAAAGATAAAATTATAACCTCCAAAAAGCTAAAGATTAATGAGGAGCACATTAGTTCTGAAGAAGGCAGGGAATGCATGTGTTTGGCAAAGTTAGGTCTGCGTAAGAAAGGGCAGAAGGTAAATGGCTTTTACTATGTAGGTGTCAAAAAAAAAGTGTACAATTGCACAGTTTAGGTAAGATTTGGTGAAAAAAAGTTAAATTTCTTCCCTTTCTATTCCCTTCTGGCCCACTTCCCATTTTACAAGATGACCTCTGTTACTTTTCTTTTTCCTTTCTGCTGCAGGGCATCAGCTAATTATCAGAACAGACTGAAGAAATGTAACGGGATTTACAAAGTGTAGACTTGGATTCTAAATGTCGATATCAATTTCATGAAACATACTTATTGATGTATTGAGTTTATTTTGCCTTAGCATTGGCGAGGCACCCAGATTTAAATCCTATCTGTAGGAAAGTATAACTTTCAGGGGAAAAAAAAAAATCCAATCTGGACTTTAAAATTACCAGTGATGGTGAATCCATTACAAATCCTCTCAGTCTGCTCTTAAATACACTACTGAGTTCTTTGCATCTTTCACCATAAGGTTCACCTTTCAGTGAACTCATTCTTCAATTGTTTCAATATCCTCATCAAATTTCAACTCCAAATTTGTCATAGGATTCCAGTTAAAGCATAGTAAGGATATCCTACTCTTTCTCAATTCGGTCTTTAGCTTCAGGTCTTGCTATACCTTTTGGCCATGGCATTTTATTGATACCTCATGTTCATTTCATTGCCACCAAAAACTCAAAGTCTGTCCCAGAAACTGTTTTCTGAAACAAAGCTTGCAATCCCATGCACAGGAACACCTTTGTTCCTAGGCGTGTGTCCTGGTTTCAGCTTAATTCAGAGTTCATTTTCTTCTGAACTCTGAATTAAGCTGAAACCAGGACAGTGTGTGAGTTCAGATCTGGCGATACTGAAACATAGAATTTGTTGTACTTCTTTTCTAAACTTCATGTATTAAAAATGTGTCCACTGAATAAATCACCAATCTGCCAATCTTTGCATTATGTGCACTGTGTCAGTGATAGATGTATGCTTTCTCACAAGTCACTGTTTAAAAAATGTCATTAGTACTGATCCAAAAATGAGTCCTGCAGAGTCACGCAGACCCAGGAGAAGCTGGGCTGTTTGCTCCTGACCACTGTTGGGAAGGAGACACTGGGCTGTATGGACTGCTGGGCTGACCCAGTGTTCCCAATCTTTTGTTATTTTGCACCATTTAAGATGAATGCTTATAATAATTCAGAAATATAAATTAGCGCATTGGTTGTCCACTGAACACATACTGTGTTGGTTGTACATTGCGCTTAACTAAGTGGTTGCATGGTACCAAGTGAAATGCCTTACCTAAATCTGCTATATCTATTAATGGATCTCATAATATCATAGAATGGTATCATCTATTTTTCATAAAACTGTTCATTGGCATTAATTATTTCAATTTTTGTTAATTCTTATACCACTGTTCTGGTATTTTGCCCAGCATCAATATGAACCTGACAGACCTGTAATTATGCAAGTAATTCCATTTATATTTTTTAAATAATAGCATCCTACCAGCTTTTTCTAAGTTCCTGGAGCTTTCTGAGAAAAAAAAAAGACATGTTTGAAAAAGTATCAATGTTTCATATATTCTCAGTTTTTTCTGCAACTTTTTCAAAAGAAATTTTAATGTTTTTATATATCAAATATACAGTATATTTCCAGTTTTCCAATTTTTTCCTTTTTGGCTTTCAGTTCTCTTCAACCCTTACCTGCTTTTTTCCCCTTCCTCTTTTATGGAAATGTTTCCCAATTTAGTATAGAGAATGGGCTGGGAACAGAATAAGCAGGAAATAATAAAACCTCTAATATGTATATTAAAAAAAGATCTGATATGTATTTATTTTTCATTATAAAGATTTTGTGTGTTCTGCTTTTATCTTCCATTAATTAAAATATGGAAAGTTAAAATATTAAGCATTCACAATGTGAATATAATTTTTTAATTAAAAAATTGGCATTAAACAGTCAAGATTTTTTTTTCGTACACTTAGAGAACTAGACCTTTCTCTGAACATCATTTTTGTCTGCCTTACACAAAGAAAAGCATAGCTAGTCTAGTTGGTGAATAGGAGAATTTAGCCCACCAGTTCTGGAAAGCCTAGAAGGAATGTTCTCTCCCTCATCTAATCCCAAATGTACTCTGGATAACAATATTTGTCTGGCACAAGAAAGTCAGACTGGAAAACATCTGCTGCCTCAGCAACACTAGTCCCTACATTCTTGGGTCTAACAAGTGTGCATACTGGATGAATGCATGCATCAGGAAGGGAAGCATCCAGCGAATTATTTTGAAAGCAGGAAACCACTTGCCCACAAAATAAAATGTAAATATTTTAGGACAAAAAACCCACTCAGATTTCATAGAAGAGTCACAGAGACCTATTTGTAATATTTATTCACTAATAAAGTGATACAATTTACAAGGTTGAGATTTTAACTGCTGTGGAAATATATTAGCTGGCAACAAGCTATAATACAAAGTATATATGGGTACAGCCTGTCTCAGAGCTTACTAAATGCTTTGTTTTTTACACCATCTGTGTGCTGCTATCTTTATCTAGCTGTGGACTTTGTTTATACAACTATATTTAATATGTTGAAAAGAAGAAAAAAGAAGATAATGATTTTGTTTTCTTTTTCAAGTGAACCTAGGACAAGATCCAAAGCCTAGCAGAATGGAAGACTTGGGCTGGGACAGACCTCAGGGCAAAATTTGCAATGATTTTTGTGTAAGCACCTGATATTCCTCAGAAGGTAATATTGATGAAACAATCCCAAGTTCCTTTAAGAATTTCTTTCACAGGATGGATTCAGGTTCCTAAACATATGTGCCTAGGTGACCTAAGCATCTGCTGAAGATTGGCAGGTACAACAAAAGACCTATGGGAACTGTGCCCAGGAGTAGTGAGTGCTGGAGTCAAGGAATAGCTATATTAGATTGTGTGCAACAGCACTGAATTCAGACACTATGAAGGTGAGGTGGAAGAAAAGTGGATGGATAGAGGCTAGAAGACTATAGGATTGAAAAATCCTCAGGTCAGGATGGTCATGTGGCTTGTATCTTGAAAAAGTTTGGTACAGAGGGTTGGAAGGGTGAGGAAGCAGGCACCCTGGTCACCAAAATATCTTTTTGTAGCTTGGTTATGAACATGTCTTTAGTAAGAATAAGGCAGCTATTATCTCATCATATAAATGAGAAAGCAAAGGCAGACACCTGCCATCTTCTTTCCATGGGAAAGGAACTAGCACTCATTTGCAATTAATAATTTTGTAGAAAATGAAAACCAAAATACTCAGCTGCTTTTCTGACCCAGACATAATACTGTGAGCTATTTTCTGGATAGTTGAAGCATTTATGTAACTAGGTGATGGACTGTGGGAGTGGGAAGGCCTGAGCTCCAAATTCCTCTGCAAACTGTCTTTTGACATTGGATAAATAATTTCACTTCTCTCTGCCTAGTGTGTTAGGTGGCATTTGGTAGAGGGAGGAGGAAGGCCCAATAAGGCTTTTAAAAGGTGCATAAATTGAACCAATATCTTTCTTGCATATGCCCCTGTAATTCTAGTGAAGTCAATATGCCAATTTATATTTAGCAACTGAATGACCAAACATTCTTGTCCCTTTGGAGTTTTAGATTTCTTCTTTCTTCCTTTATGTCCCATAAGCCTACTTTTTGGTCACAGTTTGACAGGATGTGCATGCATTTCGTCTGCTAATTAATGAAAACAAAGACAATTTTGGCTTAAACTTGCCAGGAATATCATTAAACTGGAAATAAGAAAAAGGGTTGAAGAGGCAAGATTTGTGCTGTAAGCCACAGTCACTTGATCAGCAGTAAGCATTTGTTTCTATTGTATGGGCAACTTGAATGCTTGACAGCACATCTGATCAGTTGAGTTAGTTTAGCCTTGAGTTAAGTGAAGTCAGGCCTGTGCTGGGGTTTTCTGGGGATTTCATTAGCAAATCTTTCTTGCAGTCCATGGTTTTCACAGGTTTTCCACTCTTACATTTATACCTGTGAGAATATCTCCCAGAAGACCTGGTTTCTTTCTCCTGAAGTATTCTTTTTCCGGCAACAGTATAAACTAAAAGAGCATTTGTCTGTCCTCAATAGAAAGGTAACACAGAATTCTAAATGAATGGACTTTTAACTCTTCATGCTTTTGACTCCTTGGAACTCTCTCTAGGAGTGTGCTAGTATGATAAGAGCCTGGACTACCTGGGTTGCCAGGACATATCTGATTAGAGATATTAGAGTGTTCAGTTTTAACATTGCCGATCTTACTGCCTGATACTGGATCCTAAAAGACCCTGGAGTCATGATGACAGTTGGGATAAGAATAAAGAATGTGACCATATGGTGCTTTTCTATGTTATAGGATGCAATTGTGAAACTTGGCATGGCTCACTTTGTGAACCAAGAATGCCGGAGACAGATATATCATTGGGAGATAAGAAATCTTGCATATCCAACACGAGACTGAAGCTCACATCTCTGCTAGAACTGTTTTGATCTTATCTACAAACTTATCCCCATGCTATGCTACAGAGCTGTCAGTTATCAGTGGCATATCTGCAGAAAAGCTGAAGTTTTGGATTTTAGGCCATCACAAAGTAGAATTTTCCCACTGCTGAGCTGAGTGACAGGTGACTTATTTGGTTCTTTCTACACAGCTTGTGCTTGTGACCTCCTGTAGCATGGACAGCTGCCTATCTTTTAAAATTACCAGCCTCTCCAATCTATTTTGTGTGCCTCTGTGTAAAATAGGATTAGACGTGCGGGAAATGCAATGTATTATTTCGGAGAGAACATTTTCAGCATTTAGCTTGTAAACAGAGCCAGTCATATTTCTTGCTTAACAAATCATTCAGACTGATAGAGGTGAACCATCCTCAGTGGGATTAAAAAAAAAAAAAAAAAAAAAGAAAAAGAAAAGTACTTAAAATTCAGGCTTTTGAAACAGCCCCTTCATAATGACAGACGAACCAGGATCCTGAACTGGAATCAATGAACTGACTTGTTCACCATATTAGCCACATGCAACAGAAAGGCATCTTCCTGATAAATCATTCATACCTTATAAATGCATTTGCATCGCTTTCTGCTGATACATAAATGCATGAGCACTTAATTTAGTCTGATGTCACTCTCCATCTCCCATGGTCCTACAGATACTGTGAGACAGGGCAAATGCCATTGACCAGGGAAGAATGAGTGGCACAGTGTATTTCTAGAGTAGGTATAATTACCATTTTGTGTGCCAATTAATATTAGATTAAAAAAAAAAGACATCCTCCAAAGGAACCTATTTATTATTTAAAAGCCCCCCAGGGTATCTTCTGAATTGGTGCTATAGCAAAGCAGAGGCATGAAAGCAGCTGAAAGCAGACAAACTGTTAAGCAGCATTTAATCCTTTATGCATGTTTTATAAATAAACAAATTGGAATGTGTAGATCAATGTCCTCCAGCTGTTTTTCAAACCCCATTCTGCCTTCATTAAAGATTTAGGGAGGAAGTTTCCAAACATAGATATGATATCGGAAAAAACAGGATAGGATTTTTTTTCTTTTTTTTCCCTAAGAGGTTTTCTTAAAACCACCACTGCCTCTCACTCAAGTAGCAGTACATTGTAAAGTGTTCCTTTTCCACTGCAGCCTGCACATTAAATCCCTTATACAGTCACATCTTTTAGTTCTGAGTCCCGTTAATTAGACAAAAGATATAACTCCCTGATAAAGTGTCCTAAGAGAGAGCCAATTTGGCCACATCAGGTTCACACGGGAGTCATAAAATACCAGGCTCAAATCAATTCCATGTAAACTCAGCCTATTTTCAATGACGTAGTGCTCTATGGCTCCTTGAACATTTATTCTAACAGCCACAGTGAGAATTCATTGATTTAATCAGGAGGAAGGGTTTTCAGTTTACTCCCCCTTGTCATTAGAGGTCTTCACTGAAAGGGAAAAACTTGGTCTCAGGACTGAGGGGGAGCAGAGTGAGATGAAATGAGGATGTTGGTGGCCTGCTCAGCGTTTCAGAGATTGGCTTTGCAGGGATACTGCCTTTGCAGTTACGTCTCTCTTCTTTCCCATAGATCTTTCTTCTGCTGAAGGCTACACTCCTCTCCCAGCCTGATGGGATGTTTGGGCTTCAGAGCAGGAGCTGTCATAGGCAGGTCTCTATTACAGCTATCAGAAGGTTTTTAGGAATAAATACCTCTTCTGTATCTTTGACTGTACTGCTGTTGGCTTTACTAGCCTCATGCTGCTTTTAAGTCCCCAAAGCTAAATCCTCTCCCATCTGATTGCACAAACATAAAAAGACAAGCACGGTGACTTGCTGAGACCTCCTGGCAGGGCATATAGTCTTGTTTCCTGGCTCCTTTGTCCATTAGCACATACCTCTGGCTTCACCACATCCCATTAACAACAACTTGAGTTTTCTGGTTTTACTTCCTATCTTTGTGCGTGCTGAAGCACTAAGCACTATCCTGAAACCACTATTAGGAAATACAGGGATCTGAGCTCTGTGCAATGTCATCTCTTCCTTCTATGGCATCTCTGCCACACATCAAACTTGGCATGAATTTCAGAGTCAGATCCTTTACCTGGCTACTGCCTGCAGTGAGTTAAATGGGCTGCCACAATGCCAGATGGGTTTGTTTCTTGCTTTGGTATTACTTGGCACCCTCAAACACACAGAACAGAAAAATACCACTTTCACAGCAAAGGATGAGCTGGGATTTCCACTCTGTGTGCCTTGAATTTAGAATCCTGGGACCCGATTATTTAGAGGTGTTTGCAGCAGCACTATAAAATCAGTGAATCTTGCAGATGTTCAAAAGCTGTAAAAATCACACACACACACACACAAGCACCTAGAGGCCTGCCAACTTAAAGCCCTCTCAGCAGCTGCTGTTAGATGCAGCTCTCATTTACCCTTTACTCCTACACTAAGGTTATTACTATTTAGAATTAATATACAGCTGCCGTATCACAGACCTGTGGGGAGGACAGTTTTGGAGTGGGTGGGTCCTCTACACAGAAGGCTTGCAGAGCACTGTGAGGTGAACGGCACCATATAAATGTAATAGATTATTAGAGCATGCAGCCTGTATTATGTGTTCCCAGAGCATAAGCACCCCAGCCTTCCTAGCTGGAGAAATTAAAATGTAAACACAAGATGCTGCTTTGCTACACTCACATCTGGTGTTGTGGCTGCTGTTTTCCTGTGAATATTTTGAAAACAGCCAGATTGTTCAGAACAAAATTGCAAATACCACATCTGCTCCCTGAGGCCTCTGAGAGTCTTGCACCCAGATGAAGGCAAATAAAAGGAAACTTGGCAGCACTTGATAACATATCAAGAAATCCAGGAAAATACAGTTATAAGCACTTTGGCTGATTTTACATTAGGAAGACAGTCATTTTCTGACAACACAGGTTGCATACCTGAAATCTCCAAAGCATGAGATTTCATGACCTTTATTGTATTCCACCTATGTTTGAATAGTATCATTTGCATCTCAATTATCTAACTCCATTTGAGGTGTAGAAGTGAGGAAAAATATTAACTGGAAATTCTGGGCACATTGTTTTTTACTACAAGTTGCTTCAGAACATCTGTATGGAGCAGAGGAAAGGTATATTCCTCTGTGTGTGTGTGTATATATATATATATATATATATATATATATAAAAATGTACACACACACACAAGTAATCATCAGTGAAGCACTTTCCAAGTCAGAGGTTTCCACTGGCTAAGACAGTAATAATAAATGAGGAATTTACCAGCAAAGAAGAGATTTGTCATTTGTCTTGCATCGTTTTCTGTTGACATGAAGTCAGCAAGTTATCTGTCTTCCAAATCACCTACAAGGTAGGAATTCCTTCTTTCCTTGTCTTCATCTTGCTTCCAGGCTGCAAGGACTCTGCCCTAAAACCGGATAATTTATAGATGCCTCTTTCCACTCTTTTCTCAGGTTTCTTTGCAATAACCTAAAGATCCAAGAATGAAAATGTAATTTCTCACAGATCTCCTAGCAAGATTTTAAAAAAAATAGCAGCCTGTAATTTGCCTCCCCACTGTGTGAAATCTTCACCCATATTTACCAGTGATATATCTGGATAGTGCTGCTTGCTTGCAGGGCTATTAATAGAGGCTGGCTTTAGTTGAACCTTAGTGCGAGAAGTGATAATAGAAAAAACTTGATGTCTACACAGTACAGTCTGTGACTGCAAAGATAGTTATAAACCTGTGTGCGTGGGCTTGAATTCTCAACATCCTCTCAGCGCCAGCTAGCGTTAAAATGGTCGACATCATACCAGCTGCAATTGAACTCAATACACCAATGTAGAAATCAGAATGACCAAGTTAAGGAGGAGTCCTAAATACAAGCTGTACAATGCAGCCAGCACTGTGCCTTGTATTGATTTAGTGTCACTGGAGGACCCTCATCCACCAAAGTGACCCTAAGGTACGACGAATTTAGGGACTCTGCTCATGCCTGTGGGCATTAGTGAATTTGGGCCTGGATGTCAATTCAAGACCTCTTTGGATACAGTGGACTAATTGTGGTACAAAGACTCAGAATATCAGTCCATTTTAATAACTGATAGATAAATAGGGCCTTTTTCCAACAGAAATGACTGCAAACATTCCCCTTGTGGTGTCGTCTTGATGCGGTTGTTAGAGAACCCACTTTCTGGACTCCAAATACACTTGAACAAAAAGCAAGAGGGGCCAGGACTGAGATGTTCCATTCTTAGTAACTAGCTAACTTCCTTCACTGAAGCCAAACACTTGTTTCCAGCTGCAGGCTTGCAGCTTTCTGTTACTGATAACTTTTTTTTATTACATTAATTCCCAGTGAACGATAGATACCTTGACAAAGATGTCTTTGATTCTTTGTGGGATTTAATGCATTTTGTTGCATGCCAGAGGTAGTGTATAGGTAGTGCAGTTCCCTTTTTAATAGCCACTGGTTTGATTGCACAGGCTGTAAGCTGTCA
>VZTL01012126.1:2605-29923 GCA_013400535.1 Scopus umbretta
AAGCATGCACTTTCCAAGAGCCACTGACTATCATATGTCAATAGCAAACATATCAGACTTGCACGGATTACTCCACATAGCATGACAAAACAGCAAGGAAATGCCCGACTGACAGCCTTGCTCACTGAAAAATAAATAATCTTGCATTTTAATTATACTATAGATGATTGAATGTGTTTATGAAAATATGAGTCAGTTCAAAGACTACAGAGGGTATGAAACTTTATATAACTCACCTTCCATAAACCTACATTATACACAACTAACTGGCATTTTACCTTCACAAGCTCCGTCACTAACCTGTCTTGCCTCTACTAGGATTTACATAAAAGTTGTGAGTTACTCCCTCAGTGGGGAGGCGGGGGGGGGAAGAAAAACAAAATACTGTTTTTCTGTGCAGTGCAAATTATGTAATATTCACACTCTGCAGGGCGTATAGAATTGAATACAACTGAAGCAGGCAAACAGACTAGTCACATCACACTGCTTATCCAGTATGATTCTTTTCATAATTCAGTAACACACAAATGTGAACAGAAAAAAGCAGGAGACAACAAACATCAAATGGTCTTCTCTATCAGGAGATCAGTCCCAAGCCCTAGTCTGATAGCTAACTGTAATCACTAAATCCTTTCTTAGTTCAAAAACTTTCCACATTTCACCCTATCATTTGCTAAGTGATATGAAACACATCTTGCTTTCACCACTGCTAATGGCATCTTGGTTGTCCTTTTTTTTTTTTTACCCTAGTGCTTTTCGGATAACACTCTGGACAGCTGAATTTCAGAACTATAAAAGTTGCATGCCCATGTGCAAGGCAAGAATTTGGCCTGCAGCCACTTGGATTATAGAAGATTATCCTGTTTTTCAGGCAAAACCCAGTTCCTTTTAGGACAAAAGTACTTCTGGTTTTTAAAGCTTTTCACCTTGGTTTCTTCTAGTTGTCTTTGGAGATTTTTGGGATCCACTGCAATTGGCTCTGATAGTTGTTTGTTCACAGCTATTTCAGAGGCCTGGAGACCTGACAAAAGTCCAGATGAGGCATCTTCATAATGCTGGTATTTATCCACCAGATCTTTAAGGTTATTTCCAAGGATGCTACACTAAAAGAGTAGAAAAGAAACAAGCAAATACCCAGGCATTAATCTGTGTGCTGCATTTCATATCAATCTGAATGTCATACTTTCCTTCCTGAAATACTGCGTGATTTTTTTCCTGTCATCATTCTACTGTCTGATTTCTGAACTAAGGCACGACAGCTGGACAGGCTATGCAGGTCCTCCCAGTTTGTCCTCTTCAAGCATTATTTAGGGTCATTTCACTGATGCAGGTGGGAAACTGGAATATAACTCATTGTACTACAGTAAGAAAAGCTTTAGGAATATTTTCTGATCCATCAACGTAAAGATTCTTTATCAGCACTCTGACACAAAAATGTAGCCACTGGAAGCTAGAAATTAAAAAAAAACAAAAAAACAAAAAAACAAATGTGTATGTTCATTAAAATACAGAGAGCAGGGTATTGCTTTCATAAATACCTTACCTGCATAGTGAATCCAAAGTGATACGGCTTGATATTGCACATGTGCTTTGTTTTGGTCTCTTAAGAATGTCATCTGACCAAGATCCTATTAGTTGTATACGTTAGCATGCCCCAAACGTATACAGGGAATCATCACATAAAAAGGTCAGTAGAACTCTCTCAGAATTTTTGGAGATGGTTTCACAAGCAAAATCTGATTGTATCAAGTCATAGTATTTATAAACAGTTACTTTAAATATTTATATTCTGAACCTTCCACACACTGTATTTTAATATTTACATATGGTACTTGATCTCCATCTGGTGGGCAAACACAGAATGCACTCATTTACACAACCAGTTAGCTAAGAACTGACTTTAAGATTCCTTCAACATATGAGCCTATAAACTCATATGCGTGTGTGCAAATATATGTACATATATAAAAATAAAAGCAATATAAATATTTATTAAAAGCAAGAAGCTTTTTACAAAAGGCAAAAAGGTTACTACAAACCCATTTACAACTTGGAAGATCTCACTTTTAAGTCTGTCCTTCAAGACTCACTTTAATAAGAGAAGTCCGCTTTGTGTTGATTTTATTCTGCATATCTATGCTCAAATATTTAAAGCGTGTCTATTATGTCTGTGCTAAATGTATATATGGGAAAGGATAGAATCTGGCAAGTTGACAAATCTGAGACCACAAATCAAGCTGCTGGCATAGGATTTTTATGTGCATACAAATAAGCTCTCTGAAAATTCTGCGATGAAATCTTTACATTCACACTCAAACTAATCCAATAAATCAGCTGGAGGAAATCCAGTGTGTTAATACAAGCTTTTAGCTTCACTGTTCATATAAATTAAGTGGGAAAATGAAAATGAGCTTCTGTAAATGGAGAGCCTTCTTCATAAACTGTCTCAGAGAAGAGGGTTTACAGTTTTTGTAATCAAGCAAACTCTTGTCTTTACAAAATTTACATTTCATGCAAGAAAACATTAAAGAGATGAAAATTCCCAAAGATGGCAACTGCTGCAGACTAACACTGTATCAGTAGACACTGAAGCTCTACTAAGGATTGTGAACCTATGATCTCAGAAAATTATGAAACAGCACAATCACAATACTGACAGCAACTGTCTCTTAAATTGTTCAATTAATAATTATCTCAAAAACTTACAATTCCAGAATAATATCAATACTGAACAACACTTCATTGGTTTTTTGAAAACAGCTGAAGAGCTGTCATGTGACAGCAGCTGGTGATGTTCGTCTAGTTCTACCAGACAGATTCCATACGTGAACCTGGCCCAGAGAGCTGGATTATCTTCCTGCTCTAAGGTACATGGAGTATTTTGCACTGCTAGCTTCCCATCAGTTAGAGACTAATCTCAGATTGTTGAGGACAAAAGGTTTATTTGGCAGAGCAGTGGAAAAGAATTGCTATCCTCAAATCACTATGTTCTTGCATGCCTAGCGCTGACAGCAAAGGTCACCGTGGGACAAACTATTTCAGCATACAAATGAAATTGAAATTTTGAATGTTAATCTTGGCATAGTCTCTCTCTTCCTATACTCATTTTATTAGTAGGAAGCCAAGTAAATAAGCAGTTGCGGGAAATATTGCAAGGAACATACAGAAATGATATCAATCTAGAAGTATTCCAATTTCTTTCCACCCCAAAATGTTACTTAGACATCCTGTACTGTCATAAACCCAAAGAGTTTGCTTAAGGCTGGAAAGAACAATGAGGAAAACCGGTCTGATTTCTCCTTTATAACACAAGGTAGGAAATTTCATCTGTTCAGACTTCAAATAGTCTGGCGCTTGACTAAAGCAAATCTTCTAGAAAATCATCTTGTTCTGTTATCTAACTTCAAGAAACCAAGAATTTACAACTTCCCACAGTATTTGCTTCATCAGGTAACCGCTTTTTATACAAACTGCCAAATCAGTTATAGTAGTCTTTCCTACTTAGTATAAATAAAACTTACCTTGGTATAGAGAGATTTGAAACGATCTGAAGCACTATCCAGTTTATTTTGCACGTCAGCATACGTAGCCGAAGTATCGATACCATCTTTGTCAACCTTCACACCATCTCTTTTGCTACATGACCTTGCCGCATCTAAAACTCTTTGTCCAGAAATTGTAATATACCGTAAATCACCTTTGTGAGATATAACATCTTCTGAAAAACTCTTTTGCCGTTTCAGTTTGACCATAATACCACTGAAGTCAGAAGCACCTGCCTCCAAATTGTCGAGTTCTTGCTCTGCCTGCTGCAGCCAGCTTTCAAATTCACCATAGTCTGCATCAAATTTCTCAAGTTCTTCTCTTAGAGAATGAGTCAACTTCATTTTCCGTTCTGATTCAGCTAAAGCAGTCTCATATTGAGCCTTCAGCTCTTTCATGTTCCTTTGCATCCTGTCTTTTTCTTCAGGGGAAAGGTAGTGTCCTTGTTTCTCAAGCAGTGCCTGAGCAGACTGAGTTGCTATTATGACAGCCTGCTGCTGTGAAATAATTTTCTCATGTTGAGCCTACAGGAAAAAAGAATAAAAGTTATGACCAGCACCTTCTCAGATGGTTCCATTAGACCACTACTGTCTTGAAATCTCTGCTGAATTATGCTTAGAAATGATGAGTAAAATAAAGTCCATAAAAATGATAAAAAGCTTTTCTCATTTTTGTATTATTTATTAAAAAACATTTTGTGAGTAATTTAATTGAAAGCATGACTCCTGCTCATCATATTTCTGTGCAGTTTCAAAATTTTACAAAACATCCAATGGTAATTTTAGCCAGATATACAGGCCACGGTCAAATGAGTCTTCAAATATCACTGCAACTCAGAAATACTGGGATATATCTCTCTTCCTCTCTCACATTCTAGCTACTGCAATTCCTATCACTGTATATCACTAACTTCCTAGTGCCTGTTCCAAAGTCTATGACAGAAAGGATGAGACTGAATTCACTCATGTTGACAGGCTTAGCGCCTAAATGTTGAATAAACCCAGGAACAGTACCTTGACTTTCTGATACTGCTGGTTCAGATTATCTTCTGTGCTTTTTACTAGTCCATCTACCCGAGTTTCAGTATCCTGCTGAATTTCCAGCAGATTACCATTGACATCATCCTCCTCTCCTTCCAAAGCCTTCACATCTCCCTCTTCAAAGTGTGTTCCATTCTGTTCTATCGCCTGCTTAAATTTCCGGCCATGCTCTGCTTCTTTATCCACATTTGATAACCAATCCAAGAGATTTTCTATTGTATTTTTACTTTCTTCCAGTTGTTCTATGGCTGCAACCTACATTGAAATTTTACAGTTTCAGTTTAGAAATCTTCTTTAGGCACTACAAAATATCATATGCAAACAGATCATTTAAAATACATTAACGTTAAACAAAATTTTTGATTTACATATACATTGCTGTTTATTTTATAAAGAAAATAAACCAGCAGTGTATGTCACCCAAATGAAATATGATTTTTATCTCTCCACAGTATATCAATAATAAGTTGCAAGACTAATCCCCTAAGACACATTAAAAGTTTGAATAAAGGTATGAAATGGTTGCCTAAAAACCTTTTCTGTTTCCTGCTTAATTGCTGTTGTCATAGCTTTATCCAGTTCTTTTTTGGACTCTTCTGCCTTCTGGCTAAGGAGCAAACATTTTGTCTTAGCTTCATTCAGTTTCTGTTCAAGAATAGTCTTGTCTTCTTGTGACAGCTTTTCTCCATTCTCTTTCAAGAAGGTTTCAGTATTTTTCACTATCTCTGCCAGTGTCTGGGCACTCATTCTCATGTCTTTTTGTATCTCCTTTTGACAAAAAAGCAAACAAACGGGAGTAAGTAAATTATTCACCAAATCTTTCCAGTAAACTTTACTGGAACTATCTCTGTTCTTAAGGGCAAGCACCACATTGGTTCCTTCTACCTTGGGAGAGTACATGATACATTACTAAATTGCAGATAGGATTATTAAAAAGATAAAATCAATTCAACATCTGACAATGTTGCTGCAGCTGAATCTGTCTTTTTTTTTTTTTTTTAATTGCAAGTCTACTGGCTTACACTCCTATTCAGACTGAGGCCACTTTTTCCCCTTTGTTTACCAGCTCAAATATTGTATTTCCATGTACACAGAAGAAAATATATCTTATTTTTCAGTTATCAAGAGATAAAGTAAATCTGCTACGCTGTAGTTAGTAAGGTGAGTCTCCTGACAAATTCCATTCCATTACTATCCTAACAAAAACTTGTGGAAAGTAAGAGGATTGAATAAAAGTCAGAAACTTGGAGTCATCTTTCCCAGGTGGAAGTTGTCCCATATTTCCTGGTCTTGTTCAGGCCAGAAATGCCATAAGAATATTTCTGACTGTAATCAACCTAACATTTCAATCTCCAAAGAATGTTTAAGTCCATTAAATTTCATAGTGGACAGATGTTTAGTTTTAGTTTATCCAAAGCAGTCTGCCTAGTCTTATGATAGAGTCAGATAAAAAAGCCTTGTAGCAAAATTCTTCAAAACACCATGAACAGGAATAAGCACTCCCTCATACCAGTTTAAAAACTGGGTAAATTATTTTAGCATAATAAACAAGCATAATTTTATCACATCTGACAGGAACAATCTTAAGCTAAAACATAAAATCTCATGCCTGCTCCAAGAGTGCTTCCTGGAATGTCTGGCACATAATCCCTATTCTAGTGTCTCCTAGTTTGAAAGTTTCTTTCCTCCCACTGTCACATACTGGAGTGTATTCATGAGCAGTAGTTTAAATGCACACTATTAAGCCTTTACTTTTGGTAGGTCATACAAATCTATTTTACTCTCCTCACATGACAGTCTTGTTATTCAACAAAAGAGTCTAGTCACTCCTCTGTGCACTCAGTTTTCTTCAACTTAACTGAGTAGAATTGTACATACCTCCTGTTTGGTCTGGTATTGTTCTAGCTCAGCCTTGCTGTCTCCAATAACAAGAGACTCTTGCTGTCCGATGAGTCGATTTTCAGTCTGTGTAAGCAAATCACAAATTTCTTGCAGTTTCTCTTTGCATTCCTGCTGCCGTTCAGCCACATCCTATGTTAGAGCCAAATACAATTGAACAATAAAACATAATCGTCCTCACTTCAGGAACCAGCAGACACTCTAACAGGAATTCTTTTGAACATCAATATTGCAAAGCAATCATTTTAAAAGTATGCTGTAAACATGATAGCAGTGGTACAAAGAGCAAGATGAACATACAGAAGTTATGGATAAACCTCAAATATGTTGTAAGTAAAAGAGACCATGTTTGATGGAATTGCCCAGTAGAAGTCTGGCCATGCATATATGTGAAAGATGAAATCTCCAAATGACAGGAGTGAAAATCCAGTCTCTTAACCACTTGAAGCCTGTGATAAACACTATTAATTCTGAAAAAGGATATCAAAACAGAGGTTAGTTGCATTGTGAGTTAGCTCTTGTTGGTATGCATAACATGTTACCTGAATAGAAAATGTTGACTTTTTAAGCAGTAGAAAAGAACAAAACATGCAAGGTCATTACTGTTACTAAGTCCCAGAAAAGTTATCTGTGTCTTTCCTTTACTCAATTTTATGTTTCTTTCACAAAGTATGATGGAAACAAATGGTCTTAAAATGGCAAAATAATACAAAGCCTTCAGAATGCTAAAACACCTTTCATTATGCATAAACCGAGGGTTGTGGTGGTGATTCTGAGTCTTAACAGCGCTTCTACAAGAGGAGAAGCAGTTACACTGCAGCATGTTATCAGCCTCCTCGGCCTCTACGAAGGCTGCCTATGCTCACCAACTGCAGCCACACTAGCTGAAGAGGCAACTGTCCCAACATGACTCACAGCTCTCCCAGTGCCCATGCCTAGAACTGCAAATATCTTGGCTGATTTACTCACGTTTGTCCCTTTAACCTGTCTCAGTCAAAACAAGCCATGCTAGCAAGGATTTAAACCTGGTTCTTTGACTATGAAGCCCTAGAAAAAAGATCACGTAAGCAGAGGACCTGGGAAATCAGAGGAAAAGAAAGTCTTCAGCAGGACAGAAGTGACGAGCAACGGTACGATAGTAAATTCATTATCAATACAGCTGCAGCAGAAGAGCTCATTGCTTTATTTAATTACTGATATAGCTGCTAAACAAACAACACCTGTAAGAAACCTCAAGTAAATTTCTCTCATTGCTAGAAAAAGCAGACCTGGTCACCTCAGGCTGTACAAATCCTAATGCCCAAAACTGTATCTGTCCACAATCTAATATCCTGTTTCTGTGACTGTACCAAGGAAAGACAAAAATGATAATTCACCAAAGTTGATCAATACCATCTTTGTAGAATTATGAATGTGTCTGTAGTAAAACTGAGAATATAGGAGTACACTTAATACTGCATGCTGGTATTAAAATTCCTCATTCATAGACAAAAACACTCAGCACACATTTACACAGAAAGGCAAACCTTCTGATCACCCAGCTCTTGCGCTGCCTGTAACTGAGTTGTTATTACTTCCTGTACTTCCTGAAAAGATTTCTGGGTGGTATTTAAGAGCCTCAGCAGCTGTTTGCTCTGAGTAGGAGAAAGATCTTGGGCATGTTCAGAAATGAAGAACTGAACATCAAATGCAATGGCCTCCAGTTGCATTTTTTTACAGCCAAGCTCTGCAGCACTGTTCTGTAAATGAAGAGAAGGAAATGACTAGTAATGAAGACAAATTCAGTACAAATAAAACACAAGTATCACCAACCTCTGTTCTTAGCTCCTGTTCCAAAATACTTTTGGGAGGCATTTTGGCCACAGTTAATTAAAACTCTCTGTTAGAATCATCCTGACACATTCAGGTACCACAACTGAACTTCTGCATGGTTTGCCTCTGGGACAGTCCATGTCCAAGTAATAAATAAGATGATCTTGACCATCTCTATTTCTTTGCTCCCTCACAGATATCTGAAAACTGGCTGACCTTCAACTCTGGAACATTTATGGCAGGTTAGGTTTAACATTTCTAGGTTCTAGGTCTGAAGACCCAGAAATACTAAAATATTTACTTGAAAGCATTCCTGTTCTTAACTTCTGTCCCGGTTTCAGCTCAATTCAGAGTTAANCAGTGAGTTTCTAGCAGTGTAGCAAATTCTGCCCACAGTTACACACTGTGTAGTTGCTATGACATTACCATGCATACTGGAATCCTACTAAAGCACAGCAAAATAATGTCATTTTTATCATTCATACATACAGAGGTGTATGAACTTTACAAAAAACTCCATCTGATTTGTTTTTCGTTACTCATTTCATGGTGTGTGTAATGATCTCATCTTCTGTTCTCACATACAATTGATTTGGAAGGTAACTAAACCTCAGTAAAGATTCTGGATCTTATGCATAAGGATCCAATTCTAATCACTGAAATATTTGTATTATAAATTAGATTTCAAAAAAGGGTGAAGATTTATTGCAACAAATGCAAGCAGGACCAATAGCTTTCTTAATAAGTCAAACTCTCAAAAATTTTTTCAAGATAAAAAGCAAATGAACAAGATCATATTAGTGGATTATCAAGTAGTTGTCTTCTTAAGTAATTAGTTCTAGCTGTCTAAGTAACAGAGGTTAGTGAGCAGGTATACAAAACCTAGCTCATAATTCATAGTAAGTAGTAACATTTTTCAGAAGCACCAACACCTGCCATAAAGGATACTTACTTTAAGTAGCTGTAAACTGTTCTTCCTCTCTTCTATATCATTAGTATTCACTATGAAGTCATTCACGATTTTACTGTTTTCTGTGATCCAGTCTGAAAACGTCTGCAGCTTGCTTAAAAGTTGCTGGTGTAATACTGCAAGCTTAGCCTAGAAAGGGAAGTTGTATATTTATTTATGCCCCTGGAGTCTAGTCACATTTTCTATCGTATTAAATGGAATCATACATGTATTTTAATATTAAAACAAAATAAAGCAAAATAAAATCCTTTCTTTTTAGCTGAATTACCTTGAAGAAAACCAAGATAAAAACATGTACCAATAAAAACATACCATTTCTGAGTCAACAGCACAGACTATTTGTTTGGCTCGCTTCGAAGATGTATCACAGACCACCAAAAATGCTTCCCGCAAATAGTCATAGCTTATCTTTAGCTCTTTAAGCTTCTCTTCAGGAATATCCCCGTGACAAAACTTTAAAAACTCTTCTGTCAACTTCATGTCCTTTTTTAGGATAATTGCAAAGGTAGCCAGTCCTGATTCAAATGACTACAAAGAGAATATACATAAAATGCATTAAGTTACTAAGCAAGAAAGACATTTAAATCTGAATTACTTTATCTATATTTGAATATATTTTTTTTTATCTAAGGGCTTTTCCTAGCACCCATCACTGAAGTAGCAAACATAAAGAACACTTTACCTACCTCTAGTTGTTCTAGTTCATCTTTTAGTACTTCCAGGTTGTCACTAATAGGCTGCTGGTTATCTAGGTGGCTTTTCATATCTTGAAGCACTGCCAAATGTCCCCGCATTTTCTCTGTTAACTTTAAACATTGCTGTACTCCATCAACCTGAAAATTAGTTTTAACAATAAGAAAACATTTTCCAAGCTGACAGACTTGAAAACAAGCAATAGAAGTCCTTGTTTTAATTATAATTTATTTTAAATTTACTATTTAATTTTTCAGCTGTTTTTCCAGTTTAATTATTCTTTCCAGCACTTGGAAAGATTCATGCAATTCCTTGAACACAAGACATGTAGCACAAACCAGCTGTTGTTACTTACCATACTAGTGGGGGTGTCTTCCAGGACTGCTTCTTTTGTTTTGAAAATAGGCTCAGTAAACCCTTTGGGCAAGCTGTCTGTCTTTCCACACTCCTGGTCACTTTTCCAAGCAACGTCTGCGTCATCTGCCAAAATTTTCTCTTTAGACATTTCTGATCCAAACTCCGATTGTTCTGTTGAGAAAAGAGTACAAAGCCCATCTACTTTGCCTCTACCCTCTCGTTCTGTTGTGATACCAGCAACCTGTGAGCTTGTGAGCAAACCACTTATCAGCTCCTCTAACTTGCTTGTACTTTCATCTCCAGGTGAGATTTGAAAAATCTCCAGAAGTTCAGAAGTAATAAGTTCTGGAACAGGAGTCTTCACGTCTGTTTCACTCTTTTTTTCATCTGGATCATCCATCCTTTGCTTACAGGATTCCTGCTTCAGAATATCACGAAGAAGATCAGGACTTCTGCAATCAGGCCAAAGCATTGAAAGAGTATCACTGTCCTTTGGCTCTGTACACTGTGTGGTAACCATTAAAGGAGTTCTAACAGAATTGCTTATTTGCTTGAGATTTGACCCACTAGACATGTCACTTGCAAGCTGGGTGCTTCTAACCATTGTAAGTAAACTGTGCATTAAAATTTTGGTATCAGAAAAACTTAGGGGTTCACCCTCCTGCTTGCAGTAAACATGTCCCATTTTCAATTTCCTTTGTAATATATTCTTTAAGTCTCCCATTAGTGTGTCAGTCATTTCTGGTGACTGTGAAATACCTTCCTTTACTTGAAAATCTTTGCAGGGTCCTGTTTCCTTTTGTAATGACTCCATGGACGTTTGTTTTTTGAAATCATTTCCAAGGGAAGAAGTCTCATTGGCCATGAAATTTTTTCCCTTTGTGTTTTTCAGCATCTCATGTTCTTTCTGGGCACCATAATTCAAGTCAGCCCCTATGCTGCTTAGAATTGCAGAAGACATGTCAGTGGTATGGGTATGACTCCCAGTAGGTAGCACTTCACTCCCATTTTCCGATTCTTTAGCATCCTCAATGCTTCCTAAAGCATCTGCTTTTATTGGGGAAAATTCACTATCATTGCTGCTCTTGCCTTCTGAAAAGTCTTTAAGAACATTGTCTGTATTTTGACAGATAACTGTCCCTATTTCTTTAGTTAAGCTAATTTCCTTTGGTTTCACTGTATCAGTTGGTGAAAAAGAATAAGTGTTAAATTCCATTGAATGCATTTCTTTCATATTTAGCAGAAAATCTTTTTCATTCTGTATAACTTTTTTCCCTCTTTCCCTGTCCTCAAAGCAACAGGATTCAGTTTTATACAATTCTGAAAGGCTGTCATCTTTTGTGTCTGTTGTATATTGTTTTAAAGAAGTGGAAATATTAAAATCTCTCTTAAATTCATTTGATTTTGCACCACTTCCAACGTCAAGCAAAGCTTGCTCAACATTTACTTGTTCTTTACTTGAAACAGGAGTTTCTCTATCAGCTTTAATTACTGATGCATCAAATATTTCCCCAAGGCTTTCCATCTGAATGGGACTTTTACTTAGCCCCATGATATCACATTCCTCCATAATATTTACTCTATTTTTATTTTCTGTAAGAATTTCAAAACCTCTTCCTATTTGACAATGCTTCCTATTGGTGACTGGATGTACTTGGTCACTAAGTGAACTATCACCATAACTCACATAAGGCATATCCACAAGGAATTTATTGTCTGTTTGGGATGAACTTTCCTTTAGTTGTTCAGTACCGGCCATATCATTTAATGCTTTTTCCTCTGCAAATACTGCTTCTCTCTGTCTTTGCTCATGATTTGAATGTAACATTGGCATGGTACTACTGGTTTTATTCGTACTATGAATAAAGCATTCTGAGAGAAGCAAATTTGTCTGAGTACTTTCATCATCATCATCGGTAGCTTGCTTTGTAATTAGGAAGGCTGTTACGCCAACATCAGATGTCACAGTGTCATCAAGAAGCTGAGAACTTTGAACCTTAAGCTGCGTTTTATTATTTTCTTCACTCTTACAGGATGTCCATTCAGTGTCAAAGGTATTTTCAGGCTGAATAAGTTCAGTAGTATCTTGTGACATATGTTGACTTTTGACAGAAGTCCCAGATACATCTTTTGTTTCCTGCCGTCTGTCTTCTTCACTTGTACATGTGAGGCTAACACATCTTTCCTCAGAAACATCTGATGCAGTCTCACATTTTCCTGAGGATAATTTTCCATTTTCATGGTTAGACTGGAATTGCAAAGTATATCCTCTCTTGTGGCCTGAAGAATAGCAACAATCATCAATATTCTGATTATTTTCATTGCTGTTCTCTATGTCTCCTAAGGAAATTAACAGCTGGTCACCTTTGTTTATACATCGATGATGTGAATAAAAAATATCCATTTCTTCATCACTGTCAGAATCAGTGGCAGAGTCATCATAACTATCATAATCCTCCTCATAATCTTCCTCCTCCTGTGTTCCTTCAGATTCAAACTCATAGAATTCACTTTCCACTTTCATTTCATCTTCCTCATTTCTGTCTTGTACTTCTGCTTCATACATCTTCCGTAAAGAACTAAGGCCTCCCTCCTTTCTTCCTTCACTCTCCAGAGTAACTGGTAGTTTTTGCTCCTTCTCTCCAAAGCTCCCTGCTCTTTCCCCTTCCACCTCAGGGATTCTTTCCATAGTTTTGGCACTTGCAGAAACTGTATTTACACTCTCAGGTAGACCTGTCAGATTTACATGAACACTCTCTCCAACATTAGTTGCAAGTTCTTGAAAAGAGCTAGTTTCTTCTCTCAGAGTTATTAGACCACCCCTCTCCTCTAGAAAACCTAATGGAACTGACGTTCCAGACAATTCTGCTTCCGGTGTATCATCATCCCCTAACTGCAAGGTATCAAAACCATCATCACCTTGAGGAGTATCATAGGAATCATTGTCATCAACTTGTGGAGTATCATAGACATCACTGTCATCATCATCAGCCTGAGGTGTTTCATAGGCATCATCATCATCATCATCACCATCAAACTGAGAGCTGTCATCTTCAGAGGCTACCTCACCACATTCATGCTGCAAGGAGTTACTTTCAAACTGTGGGATGTCATCACTCCCTTCTACTGATGAGTCAGAACTACTGTCACACACCAGTAACTTGCTGAATGTAAGATTGCTTTCTTCTACCATTAGCCTTTGTGCTGTGCTGTTATTGTCCCCCACAGGTCCATCATGTATAATAGTATCACCACCCAATGAAGACCTGCACTGCATGTCTTCACTGTCTTCCAGACACAGCTTACTCCGCAAATCAGTACAATCTTCCAAGGATGGCTTGCCATATATATAAAGACAGCAGTCCTCTAGGGATGGCCTATTATGCACGTCAGAGTAGTCCTGTAGAGCTTGGTCGCTATATCCATTACCTTCAAATTGCAGTGTGTCACCACACTGACTAACCAATCCTTCTGTAAGTCTATATTCAGTATCTGCACTGATGGATGAACCAAGACTTCCCTGAAAATCATCTTTCTTGCTGCTGTCCAGTACCGTTCTGCTCTTGTCAGCTTGAAATATGTGAGGCCCGCATTTTGTGCTCCTTTCTAGCTCTCTCCAGGTTTCATTATCTGACAAATCATTCACACTCAAGGAACGTTGTAAAGTTTTACCATTCCTGTTTTCACTATCCAGGCTGTCTGCCATATAAATATCTTCTTTCCCTGTTTCTGAAATAAGATTTGGATTTGAGTCATTTGAAACATACCCTTCAATGTTTCCTGAATTTGCCTTCTGATTGTTATGCTTACACAGTTCTGTCCACTCAGAAACCTCCAGAAGACCTCTGAGTACATTTCTGTTCATGGAATTTTGAGTGCTACTTGCTATATTTCTAAGTTCTGTAAGGTTAGTTAACAATGTCTCCTGTGTATATTCTGATTGCTCAGTACCAGTAGTAGCATTGCAAACATCTGGTCTACACACATAGAGATCTTCTCTCTGTGAAGGTATATCATTCCCAAAATCTTCAAACTGATTTAATTTCTTGTTATTAGAAGTATTCTCAGCACCTGAAAGATCACCCTGAACACCCCCTGTAGCATTATTAAAGTGGACAACGCCAACTGACTTTAGGTTAATTCCTTTCGGGCTTATGAATTTGTTATTAAACTCCACTCCTGATGCATCAGCATTGTATGCAGCACCATCACCTTCCAGCAAGATATTGATGGCTTCTTGCAGTTGTCCATCATATAATAAAAGTCTTCCTCCAGTGTTTGCATCCATATAACTATTTATCAACAGATAAGATATGAATAATTTCTTAGCTTGATCTAAATTACGACGTACAGGGTCTTCTGTGCCAGAATCTTCATGTTCCTCCTCACAGTCATGAAATACAGATGGCAGGAATTCATATGTTGATAACCATTTTGCAGCATTTTTACAGGAAGACTCTAATTCTTCTACATTGGGCATTTTATCTGGTAAAGTCACATTGGTCAAAACAGATACAGTATTGATGTCTATTATCCCTGATTGCGCAGCTTTATCTAGACTGACTATTTCACAAGTTTCTGGAATGTAAAGTGCAGCTATTTTCTGTCTACCATTTAGTATTTTGAATGCCAGCTCATTTGTTATCATCTCTTGGTGCAAAGAAGTCGATATGGGGAATATTTCACCAGTGTGAGGCCAAATTAGTCCAACAAAGCCTCTCTGTGCTTCTAATACCAGCAGAGCACTAGTAGATGATATTAAGTTGCATTGTACAGCTTCATCAACAGTCAAGCGTCGTCCTGAATTTGGACAAAGGATTCCACCAGTCTGAACCTGATGTGTGAGGATCCCGCAAGCAGTGTCCTGATCTATCAAGCCTTGTCTCGTGGCTTCTTCCACAGTCATTTGCTTCCCTGAGTCAGGGTCAACTATACCTCCAGACATTAACTGAGCACCCAACAGCCTAAACATTGTTTCCCGATCAATGAGTCCTTCATGGGCTGCCCTCAAAATAGTTATTTTCCTTCCACATTTGAATGTCATTCTACCTTTTTCTTGTGGTTTCACAGGTAGGAGTCTTAACCCTGTTTCTTCATGTATTATGGTTCTATGAACCATCTGTTCAAGAGATATCTTCTCAGCACAGTTGGGGTCTATGAGATCCTTACATGTGTCTTGTCTTTCCAGAAGCTTTGCATATAATGTTGGAGAAATCAGGTTTCTCTGGAAAGCATGCTGCAAAGTCAGGTTTTCTCCAGTAGATGGCAAAATCAAGTGCCCACCTGAAAGCTGATTCTCAAGAATTTTAATAGCCAAAGGTTCTGAAATTAGACCTTGTTCTAAAGCCGATACAACTGGAAGATTTGATAATGATGATTTTGAAATAAGCTTCTTTGCACTACTTAATTCCTGCAGCTGCAACAGAGTCTGCTCATCAATTAAGGCATGAGCTTTAGCTTCTTCCAAATCGTAACATACTCCTAATTCTGGAGAAATTATTCCCAAAAGGATCAGCTGATTCTCGAGCAATCTAATTCCAGTGTCATAGTCAATAAAACCTTTTAAAATAGCCTGAAAGACTGAAAGGACTTCTCCAGTTGTTTGGTCAAGGACACCAGCAATAACTTTATTCACCTAAAAGGAATATAAAAGAAAAGCTATCACTATTTTCAGACTCTGTATTTTAAATTTTCTTTTGATTTTGAATGCGTGATAAGCATAGAAACATGTACTTACCAGGCCCAGAGGAATGCTGTGAATGTTAGCAGCTCAAATGCGCAAGTGATCTATGTCAGTCATTCAACAGCACACGATGTGATAAAAGATTTAAAATCAACATGCATCTGTGAATTGAAAACCTATGCTTTGCATACATAAATAGGGTTAGTGAAAGACAATAGAAGAAATGATTGCAGAGTGAGCAAATAGAACATATACCTGAAAGGCAAATTTTCATGCTCTAAATGTCTGTGAAAGGTTAGAATATTCGGAAACAGTATGTGATTCAAAACAACCATGCTATTCATGTTTACAGCATACAGCACTTCTGTATATACACTCAATAATATGGAATCAGATACTCTAGCACCAAATATTGCATTTAGTTTGCATGGAAAGCATGAAGTCAGTTTGGCAACACTATCTGAACAAATTACACAGGCAGTGCCTCTATGTTTGTATGAGAACACTCATTTGCAACATAATTTTTGAGAATTCCACATTTAAGATTAAGATCTGTTAACCAAATGTATCTGTAGTATCCCACAGCTAATCATACTATGTGCTCCCCATTTTCATATCCAGATAAATTTTAAGAAAAACTTGAAGTATATCTCTTCTAGGACATTTCTGAGTGATATATGGGAGAGATTAACATGTTATTTTATGGTGTCACTTCTGCAGCAGAAACACAGACTTATCTAGCAGTCACAGAATGGCTTTTAAGAGAAGAGTTAAGAGATGAATGATTTGTTTATCTTTCTTCATGCAAGGCACACATTATTAAGACTCTTCACAACAAAGTCTGATGAGCAGAATGTTCATAGGCACAGGTAAGGTCACACACAGTATTCCACAGCAAATACACAAAACCTTCAGTCAATTAAATCTCAAGTTCCTTTACACACTGTTATTTGCAGCATCTTCTTTTGCTGATCATGTGTGGTTCCAAAACCATGCAGTAAATCTCAAAAGAGACTGAAATGTAAGTTTCAATCTTGTTACCTTTTCTTCCACCTTTTCATCACCCAGATACTGTGCTTCCTGCAGCTGCTTCAAAGCTTCATTGGATAACAAACTGTAGCTCTCCTGGAGGGATCTGACTTGCTTTTCCATTTCATTTCTCTCTTCATCTGTCATTCTATTAGGAAAAAAAAGAAAAAATGGAAGGAGGAGATCTCTTTGGTAATTTGTAACCTGCAGGGAGTAATCTGCTTGCCTTTATTCAAAAAAGGGGGTGGAGGGAATTGGTGAAAGTAGTCTGAAGAAAATACAGCCTAATTATGAGGATGTTCAAGAAAGCTACAATCTGCTTGTAGTGATTCAGGAAAAGAAGCTACATTAATCTAGAATTTATGTTGAATTATGACTAAAGCATTTAACATTTGCATGCACCTTTGTCTACCAATTACCAGTCAAGACAGGTAACATAGCTAGCAAGAAGTCACAAGGTATCTCAGCAATTTAGTAGCTTTAACTGTCAAACTTGTGACATATAGTTCAAGTACTAATTTACTACGAATTTGTTCATTATTTTGACTTCAAATGAAAATTACTATCTAACGTTTTTTTAAGCTGACCAGAGGTATATAAACCTAGCTAAATTCTCAAAATAAATAAAACTGCATCAAGCTTCCCCAAATGGGAAGACAAAATTATAAAAATAAAGAAGAAAAACCTGACATATTTGTACGCAAAATGTAATTGGAATGGAAAGATAAGGATATGATTTGTTTTTAAGCAAACAGTATGTACTGATACAATTAATTTACATTATTTCAAAAACAAAAAATGCCATACTTGTCACTGTGCTTAGCTAAAAATGACTGCGTAGTCTGCAGAGCTTCAGCTATTTGTTCTTTCTTGGTTGACATTTCATCCAGGGAAATCTGAAAAATAAACAACCTGTGTTCAGGACTTAAGTATGCACATATATAAAACCAAACAATACAGTATTTCTATCTGGGACTAAATTCAGTAGCATAAGAACTTGATTTTTTTCTTCTTTAAATCCAGCTGTTCTTGATATCATGATATCATTTACTATGGAATTGTATCATTTATATACAGATAAGTTGTTGTGCTGTGCCTTTTGGTTAAATAAGCTGCTTGTATTTGAGAACTATTGGGTGAAACAAAGAGAATTTATTTTAAAATGTTGTTTGATAATTCACCAAACATTTAAAATCACTTATAGTTGGCACAGTTTAAAGCAGTTTATAAAGATATGTGTACAACGGTCATATTCAAGAATTTGCTCACCAGTATGAGAGATAATAACCTTTTAAAAAAGCATACCAGAAGGCCACAAACCTTCATGAAAGTCAATGACGGAAACAAATGCAACATCAGACACTTACAAAAAATGATTTATTTATTAATATTCTCCCTGCTATCATTTCTGCATCATCCCCACTAAAGCACTTGTTCTGGCAGATGAACTTGCGAGAATTTAATCTTTTAACTTTTCTGAGAAACTGCCCGCAGTCTCTTCAGAGAAAAGCACTCATTTTGGATACACAAAGGCAAAGTATCAAACAGGAGTCTAGGACTTCATTAGCAAGCCCAAGACATGTTCAATGTCGGTGCTGAGAAAACTCTAGCGAGGTGCTTGGGCCCTGTATTCACATGGGAGGTCTGGACACAACCAATTCCGTCCCTGTGTGCATCGCGTCAAAGGGCCTGGACACAGCCTTGAACAGAGTCTCCCTTTGCGATCGCTGCCAGCAAGCCACAGTGTCGCCACTTGTGCTGCCTGAAGAGAAACCAAGAGAGCAAGCAGTGTACGCACTCCACAAGAAGGCGACGTGAGCCGGATGAGGTAGCAGGTGCGGTCACGAGCTCCATTTTGCTCAAGGGAACTGGCATTGCTGTGGCTGCTGTGCATGCTGTGCCACTGCTGGCACCAGCTTCTCCACCCACTCCACGGCTACACCCCACAGCAACCCCAAACCACTGTGTGAAATGTATTTCAGCTAACATTAGCTATCGAATCGCTACTCTAGGTGTTTCTACAGAACTTGTCAAGACACCTGTGCTAGTCAGCAGAGACACAAAACCAGGCACCTCTGGAAGGTGGCGCTACCTCACCAGGCCATTTCACAAGGGAAGGAAACACCCTCAAGCAAACACCCATCTCCCACAGGTTGGAGGAAGCAGAGGCAGCTAACTCTCAGGTTACTCGCTGAAGGCTCAGGCTGGACGGGAAAGACGTCAGCCATGGTTGCCGTGGAAAGCTGAGATGCTCTACGGAGTTGAGCGCTGGCCCAACAGTGACAAAGATTTGCACTGTTGTCATTATGAAGGGCAGAAAAAGACCAGTGTTGAATGTTTTTGCAAATCCTGATCCTAACTATTAATGATTTACCAATCAATATGCTCAAATCAATACAAGCTTGCTTCCTCCTATAGATACAGGGGCAAACTCAGCAGCAGAACTAGCACTGGTCCTCTATGAACAAGCAGTGTGCTGGGACTGGTGGCCACCGGTGGCCATCAGGACTGCAGGACTTTCCACCTGCCCGACAGTAAGCTTCATTTATGCACACGCTGCTCCAGTGGCTCTAACCGGCACCAGCAAGTGTGACCAAAATAAAAATGCAGGAACAGTCTGCCAGGAGGGCCAAAATCACGTCTGCATGACCACACATCCAGCCCTGTACTGAAGGATGTGGAAAAGATACTGCTCCATCTCTCTGCTGCTCAGTGTGCAGGTAGACCTTTACCTACTGAAACCTTTTTAGGTGTCACTAGCCTATTCTGTGGGACAAGCCTAGCAGGGGAGCTGTTAGAAATGATAGGAAACCTCATAGATGGAAATTAATGGTCAGAGTAACAACTATACACAACGACAATGTACCCGTTAAATACAAAGGTGGCAAGATGGGTCACTCCAGCAGCCTGTGGACTACTGTGATAATAAACAGGGCTCAGACAACACCTGCTGTATTCCACAAGACAGCAGTTTTGACTATCCCATAAGAGGACCCCTCAAAATAACTTTTTAAAAGCAAATAAAAAGAAACCTGGCCCTCAGGTCCCTCCTGCCAACTCACTGCTTCCTGGTGCCAGGGTAAAAGTTACCAGACCTTGGTGCAAGAGTAGAAGTTACCAGACGTACTTTACTATTTCAGAACAAGGGGGCAGACCTGCAAAGTGCTGTCCTGCCAGGATGCACTGTCCCTCTGCAAAGGCTGAGTTATGGTCTGCAGGGTCTAGTTTCTCTAAACTGACATTTTGCAGTGTCAGAATATATCACATGCCAAGCCTGTAAAAAGCAGCTTGCACTTCTTCCTGAGCAACATGTTTGCATCCCTAAACATTGGTGTTCATTTACCCAACCCTCCACTCACAACCAAACATTAAACTACATCATTAGTAAAATGTGGATGGTGATTTGGAGAAAAAAAGGATTTATGGAATATTTTCTCATTTTAATCAACACAGAAACCTAAAAAGAGGAAGTCGTATTTTACCAAAAGACATCTGTGTACCTGCTGCTTAGGCACATCTGTCTTTTCAGCCTTTTCTCCTTCTTCTTTGCTGAGTGTCTTGCTGAGGTTTGACACCCATTTCAGTAAATCCCCAGCTTTTTCAACATGTTCCTTCTTTTCTTCTTCCATTGACTTCTGATGAGCACCGCGAATTGTAAAAAACATGTAAAAATGTAAATTGTTGGAATATTTAACATCAACGTCCTAGAAACACAATTCTACTACAATGGCAGTTATTATCACATAAACAGAAAGTGATTTCTTTTTATTTATCACCACATGCATTACTATGACACTTTGATGTAGGAACAGAAATGCCACATAATTATAAACATTAATAATTCCTCAAATGATTTGCAGTTATGATTACAGTGCTTATTCATACATGTGTACGTTCATTATAAAATGATTGATATTAAGAAAAAGCACAGCTTCCCAGCCATTACTCAGCAGATAAAATCTAAACAACATCTGCATATAAAGTGTCTTTGAATTGCTGCCTTTGCATTACCCTCAGGTGTGGATATGTACAGCTGACACAGGATACCAGCATTTTGCAATCTATGCACATGGATTACTGAATTACAATTAGGAAGAATACATTGTTTTTATGTCTACAGAAACAGAACAATAAACGTACAATGCTGAGACATTTTATCTTTTTCTGCACAAGAAAATCTATTTCTTTTTATAGTAGTACAACCTGTTAGTAGTTTGAAATCTATCAATACTTAGAAAACACGCTTAAGCCTTTCCATGTATCACAAGTAAAAATGAAGACATTTTATTTCAATGGATTTTTTTTATAATTTGATATGTAATTGTAATTCATTTGCCTATGAGAGCATGAAAACAATTCTAAAAAAATTGTACCCGAAGTGAGAAAAAGTTAGGGTATGAGTAGCCCATTAAAATTAATGAAATACCAGTGTGAGAAAAATTACTTATGCATACGTGTTTACTGGACTGCAGATTTAACTGCGGTATACTTTATTGCCACTTCTGTAAAATAAATGATATCTGCAAACTGATTTGTAATATTAAGTATCAGGTCACATGAAATACTGCACTGTCTTCATTTGCAAAATGTGTGATCCCTTTCAATTTTTAATATAAGAATCTAATTCTTGTCTCACCTAAATCTACCCATTTTGCACTAATGTTAACTTCAGCAACCTCAGTAACTTCTGATTTATACTACCTACGTGTAGATAATGTCAGACAAGGCTTTCAGGTAAAGACTGAACACACAGTCTGCATTTTGAAATTATGAATCTGCATAAAGTTACCTATAAAAATTTCAACTTTGTAACAAGCAATATCTAATTCCAGTTTCAGTGGTTTCTGTTAATTAGCGGTTTGTACTAATTAGTTTTACAGCAACTCATGATTATGTTAGAAAACACCATTTATGATTTTCTATAAAGGCCATCACAGATCTTTTCCTTGACTTGAATGGGTTTTAAAGCAGGCTCCAAAATAAGTATTAGTATCTGTGTTCCATTACGAATTATAGTAAAGACTGGAAATTCCTGTTTTCATGGGCTGAGCTGCTTCTAACAATCGCAGCCCAGTGTGGCAATCAAAAACAGCTGTCTCTAAAGCTTCTTTGTAGGTTAACTTCTTCTTCGTTTTGGGGCATGTTAAAACTTTACCATACAGTTTTTCATCTTTCATCTTTGTAGCTGTGACAGCATCAACAATACCATTCTTAATTGCATCTTCCATTGTTAATCTGGAATGAGACTTTGGATCTATCAACCCACCAGTCAAGTACTGATACTCCAGACAGCGCATACCCATATCTTTGTCTATGGCATTTACTTGCATAGCTTCAACAGCTGACATAACTGTGTTTCTTACAGGGTGAATGATCCCAGTAAAGACCAGTTCACACTGCTGGATTTGCTTGGCACAACCATCATCAATTAACTCCCTTTGCAAAGCTTCAGAAACACTGTACTTTTTCCCAGTAAATGGATCAATTATGCCTCCTGTACTAATCTGAGCTTCAAGACACCGGAGGGCAGTAACTCTATCTACCAAGTTTTTGCGTGAGGCTTTTAAAACTGGAATTCTTTCATTGGTTTCAGAAAGCCAGAACCCTGCAATAGGACTGTTTAAATCTTTATTTGGCTGTGAACTGCTAACTAAAATATCACCAAACTCATTAATTGTGATTAAACCCTCCTTATATTTATTGACTAATGCTCTGCCAACTCTACCCTGATTTAAGGTCTCCTCGATATTAAACTGTACACCAGTTTTAAGATCTGTAAGCAAAAGAAAAGAATTCCCATCAGAGTCAAAACATGTAGATTCCTTCCAATCAAATTCCTGTTTGGAAAGCTCAAGATATGTAGCTTTATCAATACAATTTTTTTTATAAGCCTCATATGAAGTCATTTCAGCTCCTGTTTTGCTGTCTACTACAGAAATTTTATGACTTTTCTCTGCTGATGGGCTGCTTATTTTCCTTTCACCAACTGGAAGCAGAAAGCATTTACTGCTTACACTGAACAAACACATTTTCAGCAAATCACAGTAGTACATAGCTTTCTTGTTATTTGGATTGTGAAAACATTTTGCATTACTAGAAGGTTCATGCAAAAATTTTAAAATTGTGTTATTAAGCAAGCCAAGCTGCACGGCGGTTTCTGGAGGTACACGAACACTTCTTACAGGATCAATGACCCCCCCACTTGCAATTTGAGCCTCAAGGATATTTTTACCTTTTTGCCTTTCTAGGAGTCGAGCTTCCATAGCCTGATACACAGAGATCACTTTCCCAGAACAGCAATAGCCCAAAACAGCTTTCTCTGCCTCAAGCAGTCTACTTTTGAATTCATTATCTGCAAGCCCTCTAACAACTGAATCATCAACAGAGAACTTCTGACCTGTTGCAGGATCGATGATGAAACCAGTAGCTGCTTGGGCCTCTAAAAATGCTAATGCCAATGCTTTTCCTATGATTCTTCTCCTTGCTGCTAAAGCAAAAGAGAGTATCTCTTTGCTAGATTCAAGGTACAGCCCAGCTATAGCTGTAGGTTTAGTTAAAAATTTTTCAAGACTTTTCTGAATCTCATCAATAGTTTTCTGCCCTGAATGTAGCTGCTCAACTGTCAGCCTGTCTAAAAGTTTAATTTCAGTCAACTGTCTGGCAGTTACATCATGTCGGAGACCTTGAAACTTAATATCATCATATTCCTCTGTAAAATATTCCAACTGAGTAGCATCATCAACGGTTTTCAAAATCTCTTCCCCTAAGAAAGAGCTCATCTTTGCACAGTCTTCTCTCCTAAAACCTTCGGATGTTTTGTATCCCTCAAACATTCTCTCTTCATTACCAAAAGTCTTGCCATTTTCTTGGTTTAATGTTGTGACTTCAACATGCATGTCATACTGCTTGTTCTTCACTATCTGTAAATAGGAATATTTTGACACGGTGAAAAATACATCTGCAGAACTATGCCGTACATAATTTACTCCTAAATCCACCACCAGAGAAACAAAAGGGAGAACCTGAATCAAAGTCAGAAAGGAAAACTTCTATTAGCATTGGAGAGCAGAGAAATATAGATAACTAGAGTTTTAAAGTACATTTGCCATTTAAAATATTTATTCAATAACAGGAATATGACTATACTAAGCAACAATAACTGTTGTTTGTTACTATATGAACTTAGTGCCATTAGCTAAAGCTTACTTTGACCAATAATGATACAATGGTGTATGTGAATTCCTATTTCCAATACAAACTTACAATGTGTTACAGATATTAACAAACCTGCTACAAAGGTCAAACGAAAAGCTTTTTGTGTCATGTAGAAATGAAGGGGTTCCCTGCACCAAGGTAAGAACATAAGAAACATTAGAGAGAATACAGAATAGTGACAAAGCATGACTAAAGCAAACAAACAAAAATAGAATAGTAAAAACCAGCACTAAGAAGGCAAACGCTCACAAAATGTAGTATGTACCTCCAAGGGATGCAGTTTTACCACTCCTAATTCATGTTTCATGTCTTCTCCATGTCTCATAGTTTGTCTGGAATTGTGTAGGTTCCTGTTTCTCAATGTGTCCCTTTCAGATATTCCAGAGATTTGGCTTGATTTATCGAAAGTTATCTGGAACTGCGTACTCGTTTGAGAAACAAACTCTGTAAAAGATTGTGGGCTTGCATCTTCTTCTAGTGATTGGTTTATTCTTGACACTTGGAACTGCACCTCTCTTGGTATTGTATCATCAGCACTCACATACAATGTATTTTCTTCTATTTGATCAGATTTAAAACCTGATCTCTCCTGTTTTTGCCTTAACAAAGGTGAGCTAGGTTTTGCATGTGAAGGAAGCTGTTCAAATTCTCTAGCTGTGGTGTCACTCAGGTAATTGAAATCATTCCCTCTTCTCTCACAGCTCAATTTAAATCCTGAATCTTGGAGTTTATTATTTTGCTGACCTTCATTCTGAAACAAAAGAAACCTGTGTTCACTCTCCTTGACCTGCAGGTCCACTTTCTGTTTCAAGCTCTCAACAATGCGCTTCTCCATTTCCAGTTCTTCCTCAAGTTTCCTGCATTTCTGGTGATAGTCCATTTCAGCCTGCTTCCCTTGCCGTAGTTGTTCATGACATTTTTGAAGTCTTTCTTGCAGATCTTCCATTTGTATCTTGTAGAACATGATGTTTTCCTCAGCCATATGCTTTTCCTGCTGAAGAGCAACACATTCTAGTTTTATGCCAGAAATGTCCTTTTCTGTGACGCTATGGGTCTCCAGCAATTTTTCAACTTTTTTCCTAAATTCCTCTGCAGAATGTTTAAACTTAATGGATTCTTCCTGAAACAGAATCATCTTCTTGCGTGCTGTTTGTTCATCCAGAGTCTTCTGATGGAGTTCATCCTGTAATTTTTTTAATTTACTACTTAGATCTTGTATATGAGCTTGTTGTAGTTGTATCTTCTGCTCATTCACTCTCTTTTCCATAGTTAAAGCATTCATTTGGGCATGTAGATTTTTAACCTCCCGGTCAATGGTTAAGGTGGAAGCACTTTGTTTATCACATTTTTGTTTAAATTCACTAGCTAAGTCTTTAGTTTTTGCTAGATCAACTTCTAGGCTTTTAATTTTACATATGAATTCTTGCTCATTTATTGTTTGCTTATGCAATTGTTCATTTGTTGTACGCAGTTGCTCTTTGAAACCATCTGCTAGGGCTTTTAATGCATCATTTTTCCTCTGAATACTTTGTTTTTCCAAAGTCATCTTCTCCGATTCAGACTGAATTTGCTTCATCAGTAGTTTTGTTTCAGTATTCCATTTATTAAGGTCCTCTATCTTTCGTTTCAATGTTTCTGACACCTGATTACTTTTGGCTAATTCATTCTTCAGCATCTGAATTTCCTGCTGGTTTTCTTTCTCTACTTTTGTCTTTTGAAGCAACTGTTCTTGAATTTTCTTATATTGGTCTTGAAGATGATTCGCTTCTCCTTTGCATGACTGTGTTCTGTGTTCAGCTGCCAGCTTCTCTTTTTGAAGAGAACTGATTTGTGAATTTAAATGTTTGATAGTGATTTCAGTTTTTGTCTGTGATCTAGTTAATTCCTCTACTTCTCTTTTTAGCTGTGTCTTTTCTTGCTGAACAGATTTCAGCTCCTCCTGATAGTTCATCTTAATTTTCTTAAGATCTGTAGCTTCTTGCATCACCTCTTCAGCTTTATTTGTGGTTCTATGTAGCTGCTTGTCCAGTTCTTTCAACTGTTGCAAATACCCCTGCTCTACTTGGTCTTTTTCCTCCAGCTTAATTTTTAGGCATTTAAGTTCAGTATTGACTTTATCTAGTTTTTCTTTTAATAAACGAGACTTTTCTTCTGTTGATGACTTCTGAAGCTCAATTTCATTCAGCTCATATTTCAGGTCTGTAATTGTTTTATCAGCTTTTTTGTTAGCAAGTGTCAGCTCATCTATCTTCTGTTTAAGCTCTTCTACTTTTTTGGCTTCTTGTTTCTTCTGGAAACTTGTAATTTCAGAGTCAGTCCTACACTGGCTGACTTGCCCAGCTGTGAAAGTTGGCAGGGAAGTTTCTCTAGTTACAGAGTACCTTCCTTCAACAACCTTCTTTCTGGCTTCAGTTTTCTCTTTTTCTTGCAGCTTTATTTCTGATAGATTCCCTTTAAATTCAAGATCTTGTTCCATTTGCTTTATCAGTTTCAGAAGTTTCTCCTCTCCTTCTGTTTTTTTCTTCAGCTCCTGCATCAAGTTTTTTTTTTGTTGCTCTAAATCATGAAGATTAGTATCTTTTCTTCTCAGATGGTCTTCAAGGTTTCTTCTGGTAAAGGTGCTTTCTTCTATTTGATTTCGAAAAGTACGGAGGTTTTCTTCCAGTATACTTCTTTGAGTCTCTGCCTGAAAAATGAGCTGCCTTACACACTCCAACTCCTGCTCTGCATCTGCTTTCTCTTTCTCAGTGCTCTCTAGATCTATACGACACTGCTTTGCCTCTTCCTCAGCCTTGGTCTTCTGAAGACAGATCTCTTCCATGTCCTTTTGCTGCTTCTTCCGCTCTTTTTCTGCAGCTTCCCTCACTTTAGGGAGCTCCTGTTCCAATTGGAATTTTTGTTTCTTCATATTCTCCAACATCTCCTCAAGTGTTTTTACCTTTCCCATGAGTTTTCTGTTCTCATCAATTGTGCTGTTTTGCTGTGCCATTAGATCTGAATATGCCTCACGCACTGATGCTTCCTTACTCTTTAAAATCTGTAAAAGAATAAGGTAAGTTGGAATGTACTTTTTTTAA
>VZTL01012132.1:0-16183 GCA_013400535.1 Scopus umbretta
TGTCGATGTGGCACTTCGGGACACCAACAGCACTTTATGCTGCTGTATGTAAGTAAGAATATATAAATCACTCAGATCTCACACAAAACGATGCTGGGGTAAGTACATCCTTTCCACTCCTTCCGCAAATATTCCCAGAAAGGACATTCAGTGTCCTTCATCAGTGCTCACATCACATCACATACTTGGGTGAGCCATCAGTAACAAGGACTAAGGCCTTGAGCTTGAGTTTAACACATAACAAATCTCTACTACTTGAGCCAAAAACATGCTTGGTAGTGAAAACTAGTGATCCAGGAGGTAATGGGAGACAGAAACATACCTTCAGTACAGATTCAGGACAGATAGCTTTGAGAAGTGGGACACAAGGAAGTCTTGCTTCCATGCAGAGCAAGCCCAGAGAATATTTGTAAATTATAGAAATGTGATGATGGATGAAATTAAATATACTAGTAAGGCTGTCTTACCTGCTGGCAGGTCCATACACAGTATTATTTACATTAAGTTTGTCCCTGCAGGTGAGGTCTATTCAGCAAAGGGAAATTTCACAAACTTAAAAGTGTTTTTCCTTCCTTTGTAGCAGAGGAGATGCATTTTATAATTCATAAATCCTGTGCTATTGCCAGTATCTACATTGTCATTAATGGCCTTTTCTGTAGGACCCTGAAGTTTCCAGGCTTTCAAATAGAACTGTGCTCTTTTGCTCTTAAACTGAGTAAACAAAAAAGGCATCTGTGCAACTTCTAGTCTTTTTGCCTTTGATTTGCTGGCAATCTCCTGAAAGTTTGCAGCTCGTGTTATGTGGCATGGATCTTTTGAACTAGCTGTCCATAACGCAGTTTGCCTGCGATTACGAAACAAGTAGATTTCAATCTGCCACTGCCCTTTCCATTCCTATATGCTCTAATGCTGTGAGCAGTTACTTCATTAAACTGTATACCAGGTTGCCAAACAATGGTTGTTTCCCATTTTCACTTCTGTGTTAGATATGTTGGAGCAAAAGGTTTCCCTTGCTAATTAGAATATAAACAGCAGTGCTTGACATGTGGGCTTTGCTTCCATGTGCAGCTGCCATATGGACTGAAGCAGAGGATGTCTAAGCATACGACTGCAAGAGCAAGCAAAGCATATACACAGCCTCCTTAAAAATAGAAACATTCTCTGCAGGGAGGTATTACTCTTCCTATACAAAAGTGTCTGAATCTATTTGGGCTTCTGGAAATGGGCAAACTGGCAGAGATGCATTATGGGCCTTATGTGTGATGGCTGGCAAGACAGGAGAAGCTGAGTCCACAAAGTTACAACTCCTAGGTCCAAGCCTTTGCTTTATATTGCTGCCGTTGCTGTGTGAGTTAAGGGGAACTGTGAGTAAGTTAAGATGATAAAAGTTCTTGGGAAAATACATGCTTTCTCTAAACTTCTTCCCAGTGTAATGGAGCAGACAGCCCAAGTCAGCTCTGAGACTGAATGTTGTACAAAAAACCCAATACTCTCCCAAAATATGAGTCTCTTCTCCAGAAAAGTCACTGCTGATAGCATATATCTATCCTGAAATATGGTGCTCCCTGTTCTGGTTTGGCTGTGATAGCCTCTGAACTAGGGTTTGAACGGCTCTTAGCCTCATTCCTCCCCCAAGATGGTCTGCTCACCTACATCAGGTGTAGGCAGAAGCTCAGATTTTTCCTTCTGAGATAGATTTGAAATAGGGCTTTCATATCCTACCTGGATTCAGTAAGTCTTTAATATCATCCACTGACTTACAGATGAAATGGAGGGCAGACTTCCTAATTTCTTTGAGCTAACTCAAAAAATTGTTCCTCTTGCCCCACTGAAGGACATAAGAAATTATATTTTTGTACAATCTTCCAACAAGTACCAAATAGACATAGTAGCAACTGAAAAGCCAATGAAGACTTGGCTCTTTCTTTCTTTCTACTATATGTATTTTCTTTGTCCTTTAACACCAAACTACAAAGTGAATGATGATAGATGATATTTCAATTTGAATCATGATCACTGTTAGATGTTAAAGGACAAAGGAAATAAATCATTCTGCAAAGACATAAGGAGGTGATGGTGTTTTCATCATTCAAAGCTCCTTCCAAGTTGTTGGCAAATAAAAGTCTTCCTTGATGATGGTAATTTCATGGTCTTTATCTCTCCTTGAGGAGGAAGTGCATTTGATGGCTTCGATTTTTTGTTATCAGTAGCCTGGTGATTTTTCCAGGGAAAAAGGTCAAAAACCTTGCATAGCATTAAAAAGAAAGCTGTGAATAAGAAATAAACAGCCCAGGTGCAGGGAAAAGGAATTTTATGCTCTTTGGAATTTCTGTAAGAGGAAAAAAGTCACCCATCAAACTAGGTTTTCTTTGCTAATTCAAGGAAAGCAAATCAAATTCAGTTCTGGTCAAGTTAGGTTCTAAAGTTTTTGCCGCAAGGTACCTGCCAACAAACCATGCAGGTCTGTGTCATCTTGATTTGTCACCATCTGTTGGAAAGCTGAAGGTGCTGGATGCAATAGAGTTTTGCAATACTAGGGCATCGTCTCTGGGGCTCAGCCTCCAAGTCAGAGAACCATTGATATTATGTCCTTCAGCCATGTTAAGGAATAAGGTTTCGAACACTGGAAAATGTGCATTACATTTTTCTTCAGACTATTCTGTAGCTGACCTATTGAGCATTATCATTGTCAGACCATCTTTGGTTCATATTTGGTGTCCAGCAATGCAAAGCATTTCATCTGAGTTTCATTCCAGAAGCTGAAAATAAAAACATTTTGCACTTTAACGGAGACTTTCCTTAGCCTCCTGAAGTAGCTTTAGAACATAGATCAGCACACATTCTCCAGTTTTACAGCTGAATGATCCAAAAGTCTGGGTAACTCCAAATGTTTATACTCTCTGTATCTTCGGGATCATAAACATGCAAAGTCAATTTTGGTATCACAGATGAAAAAATCAGTCCTGTATCATATGCAGTGATCCACATTAGGTTTTTTTTAATATACCATTAATGTAAGATTCCTTGTCATCCCCTTCATCACAGATGGTGGATCCCTTATGCTGATAGTGGACCCAATGGTGTCCCTTTAAACTTGACAGCCAGGAAACGCAGTTCCCTGTAACTTGGTTATTCTGCCTAAATGACAGACCATGCCCTCCAATAAAGCAATGGAAGGTGGAGATATTTAGGACTTTGCAAGGATGTTTTTACCCTCTGAGGACTGCAGAGCTGACTGTGGGTTACATCTAGGTTCTGGAACAAGCTCAAAAATTAGCACATAAATATAAAGAAAAGTCTGCCTTACACCAGCATATTTCCTGAAATCATGGAATCAACTTGCTGCCTTTTGCTTGAGGTTCACAAATATTTATTGATACCTTACCAAAAAAGCCCTGGGTTTATAGCCAAAGGTATCATAGCATAAATCACAAACAAGACAGTAAGTGAAATCTGTACAGGCAGTTTTGGTCATTAACTTTTACTGACAAACCCATTTGATAAAATTATCATCTGTTGCAGGTAATGGGCAGAGACATAGTTTACCACTGAAGTTGTTTTCACTCATCACCACACGTAAACCCTCAAGCTCAAATATAAACCAAAGTCCTACTCTGTGCCACAGAGATGTCCTGTGCTGGTAGAAAAGAAGGCAAGCTGTCATAGCTAGAGAAGCATGCCACTGGTAACTGACCAGAAAGAATTCTTCTACATATAACATCAAAGTCTTCCTCTAGATATTTAAAATATATCCAGGAAAGAGAGGTTTCATTCCATATTGTTTTTTATGTCTCTGGACCTGGTGTCTGCACCTTGGAGTATTAGGGGATGGCTGGGGAGAAAATGTTGTTTGTAATGTAGATGATATAGTGCACAAAATTCTATTGTTCTTATATGAATAGAAGCCTGCAGCAGATCTGGCTTAATTTGTCAGCAGTCTATGCGTAATCATGTTTTAGATGGACATAGAAAAGATTTGGGACCAAGCTCTTTAAAACCCAATTAGAGGGACATGGAGCTAGGTACAGGTTAATGGCTCAAGTCAAGGATGAAAAATATGCAAGCCTATGGTGCTTAAGCTAAAACATTAATAACAGACTGTAAAAGGGGAAGCATGTGATAACAGTCAGGACAGACTGCACTTTCTGAACTTGAATTTTATAGCTCAATGCCTTCCATGAAAATTTTTCAAGGAAAGAAGGTCTTCAAACATGTTTAAGCAAAGCTCCTCCCTTTCTGGATGCTGTAAAAACAAAAAGGCCAACAGGCCTTTAAACAGAGAATGTTGAAAATAGATGTTGAACAAAAAAGACCAGGATATCATGTAATACGAATCAGCACCTTTCCATGGATATCAGAGAAGTAACAACTTATACAAGCCAGAATTAGAGGTCTCAAAGTGAAACCAAAGTGCTGTCAGTCTAATTTTGGAAAGGCAGTGATGTCCAACTCTCTAAAGTGAAAAGGGTTACAGTTAAACAAAGAGCCCCAGCAAAAAATAGCAAAGGCTTGCACCGTGGTCCTCAGTCTGCACAAGCCGCAAAGTTGGCATCATGGGCTATTGTAGAAGTGAATAAATCAGGAACTCAGTTACAGACTGCACAGTGACCATTACATCTGAGGGCAATATCACCTGTGGTGGGATGATTTGAGTTTAAGGTTGTTGGGGTTTTTTGGAAAGAATAATGCAATTATAAGTGGCAATTTGCCATTGGCAGCATTAAAATGTTAGTAGATTAATAAGGTCCCAGGTTTGAACCATCTGGATAACATTTGTGAGGTCATTTTATCCAGTTACTCCCTGTACATAACCTTGTATGTGTCCAGTCTGAAGGTACCATAGTAGCCCAAAAGAAAACCTTCCCTTTCTTTAGCCTATTTTGATCACCTTTCACTGAACATTTTCTACTTCTGTTACACCTTTTTTATTGTACAGTACAAAAAGTTAGCAATGAAGGCTGAGATGCAGCATTGATTTACATGCAGCAATGAAAATGACCCTAAGTATTCCCTCCGCCCTTATTACTAAATAGTTGCTTCATCATGTCACTGCATAGTACTGACCTTCAGCAGCAGTGCCATGCAATTGCCCAGTGCCATATTCATACTCATGCAGTGAAGGTGCCCCCCTTCTTCTATTATTTTTATCTCCTTCCCAAAGCATTGTGAACTGATATTAATCTAGCCAGACCAGTCAAGTCTATACCTGTCGTGTTTCATAGTCATCACTTCTGCAGTTAAGTTTATAGACTGTTTTACACACATTAGTAGAAGGTGTTAAAAGTGGCATCCCTTGTGACACAGGATTGCCACCTATGCCATGAGGAGTGACTGGTACTTCTGTGCCATGACACAAGTCAGGGCCAGCAGGGGAGGCTGCAGACATGCTGCATCGATGAGTGCATTTTAAAATAGATCGGGCAATGGTGCTGCAGGAGTATGAGATTAGGTAAAGGGACAGGCTGCGCTTGCACTTAGGAGTGATGCTGATGGCTTTCAGTTATATTGGAAATTATTTCCTCGCAAGTGTTAGCTCCCACGCTCCTGGCAGAATCACTCATGTTGTCAAGGTGAAGAAAATGTTCCCGACAAGCCCATCACCAGAGACATTTGGGTGTTTCTCCTCTGGGAGGAGCAAGGGCAGAATGATTTACTGTTCTCTGCCTATCTCTAACTGCCCAAGGCAGGGCACACAGACATGTCATGAGAGGTGGGAAAGGTTATTTATGTGTTTACCACTTCTCCTGGTGTCCTAAACTGTCCCCTCCTCCTGGAGAGTAATCTGTTATATCTCAGCGTCTCTCTTAGGACAGTGTGTGACTCCAAAACCGTCACAAGCAATGCTATGACTCGGTGCCACGTGCAAAGAAAAGAGCTGAATTGGAAGGATTTTAGAAATTATTAAACTTGCTGTGTGAATATCCTCAGTGTGGTCACCTCTCCAATTAGTTGGATGTCATGCATGGCTCTTTAGAGTCTTGGGTAGATAAAGCTGAGGACATCCTCCTTTTAGTCTTGCTGGTTTGAAATAAAAATTCACATCTCTTTGTCTTCTCTTGCTCTCCTATTCCTCTCCCCTCATTCCACATGAGCATCTAAAAGGCAGCATGGACACAAATAGGCCCTTTCCCAGGCTTCCTCTCATTTTCCAGAGCATTCTTAATTACAAGAGCAGAAACTCAAAAGTTTAAAAAAAGCCTCTACTTATATAACCCCATTGAAAACCTGTCTGAAAGGAAGACACTTAAAAATGAGATAAGTGGTACATTCAGACTGTGATAGGACTATTTTGAGCCTCCTTCTTGGATTTTTTTTTTTTGAGCTCAAGTTCAAAGATGTCAGCATGGTAGCTCCTCTGAGAAGAACTGAAATACGTGGATGACTTTGATAAATGAAACTATTCTTTCCTATGATTAGCCTATAAGATGAAAGCAAGCTAAATAGGACTAAAGTCTTCCACAGCAAAAAATAAAATAACCAAAAAGGAACAAACTCTGAGCAGATAGTCCCTCTGACTGCTGTTCAATGGTAATTGAATAGAAAAACAGGAGTAACCTGCAAAGAGGGCTTACATCTGGGTGTGTTTAGTCAGTAGCAGTGGCCAAACACATGAGAAATTTGAGCTCTTGCCTAGAGTAGAGAAACCTGGGATTGCTGCAGACTGCTGCAGCTTTCCCAAATTGATTGCTCTAATGCAAGTCCACAAAAAAAATCAGGAAAATACTGCATTCTACCGGGGCTGCAGCAATCAACCTCCCTGAATCGGGAACAGTGCTGAAGTAATGGGAAAGGGCCATACTCCTATGATAAGCACAAAAGTCATTGTGCCTGTGCTTAATGGTATTTCTAGATCTTGCAGTAATAAACATCCCAACTACCAGGGAATGCAGTGACCTAAGAGACTGTGATGCTACTTATAACCCACAAAATGCGAAGAATTACTCACCTCATAAAACATGGCATTCCCTACAGGGCATTGCTTGTTTAGGGTTACTATCTAAGAGAAAAGATGGGCATCGCTGCCTTTGAGCCACTTGCTATTCAAGCTGTGCCTCCTGCCTTGTCAATCTTCTTAAAATTCTTGCTGTATTTGACATTTATTTTAAACCTCCAACTCCAAGAACGGTGACAGCATGGAAATATTAAACAACTTCTGGTTTTCATGTGTTTCCCACATGCCTGGCAGAAGGTATTTTGTAGGAAACATATGTTTTTTATTTCTTGAACTCAAAAAATTCAGAAGTCTAAAAATCCTGAAGAGGACCTTTTTCTTCTGTAAAAGCCTCATAATCTGTGATATTTTTTCTTGATTTTGGGATGGTCTCCTCTGTGACTTTGGTTATCAGTACTGGGAACAGGCTGAGGGGTTTAATTCTCAGTCTCAAGATAGGCCAAAATAAAGCTTTTGAGAAGGGAAAAAAAGTTATTTGACTTGTTCAGCTCAAGAAAAACAAAGTAATCAGCTTGACTGTTAATTTTTAGCAGAGACAGATCTGTCTTCAAACAATATGAGAAACAGTCAGGGTAAAAAAAGCCACATGGATCTTTTTCATCTGGATCCCCAGACATGCTATCTTAGTTACCGTACCGGGCTGCTAACACTTGCACAATAAATAATGATCCAAATTTATCCCAGGTGTAATTCAGCAGAGTCACTACAGGAATGAATTGGTCTGTTCAGATGTGATTACCCCCATTTATTAGAAATTCTTTTGATAGCTTGTTATAAATCTTGAGTATTTCTAGCTTCCTTACCATCAGTACTGGCAACACATTCCATGCAACTGCAGCAGAGGTGGCTGTTTGGCTGACAGAGAAAGAGACAATTAGGCACAGATACTGCTGTCTGAAGTAAGATAAAGACTGCATTCAGAAAAGATGTCATTTTAAAGCATTTGTAAGAACTTCATAGTTTTATGTATTTGTTTTGTGTGCAATTGTTGGGAGGCCTCCAGAGGTCTCTGGATATGTCAACCTATTCTGCTTTTTCACAGGAAAAGAAGGGGGGAGTGGGGAGAAGTGCACGATAAGGGATCCTTCAGTCTCCATGGGGCTGCTGTTTTCCCAGTTGCTTATGTTCACATATAACTCCTAAAGTCATTCAAAGATTTGGTAAGGAACACAATTTGAAATTGCTCAGGTTATTCCAGGAAACCAAACAGTTCAAGGAGCTATGGGAAACCTTGCACGGTCCCCTCTTTGACAAATCACCTGAACAACAAGGCCTGTTAATATATGAACGTGAGAGAACACAGAGTTTGTGGAAAAAATAGACAGCACTGTCTGGAGTGTGTTTGCCCAAAACTCATTCTGGTGAAGGTGAAGATGACCATCAGTGAGACAAAACAGTAAGCAGGGAATTGCCAAGAGACTCCAGCAACACAGGAGTCAGCTTGAAAAGAAGTGTAGAAGCCTGGAAACGTGTAATGGGGGAAGAGAGATGTTGCAGCGAGAAGAGCAGCAGTCCTAACCTGGTTTGGTACTGCCAGAAGTCACCCCGTGTCATCACCATCCTGCCCAGGCTGGGACAAGTATCTTCTCCTGGGACACCATGGGGAGACAACACCTGGCCAGCAAGAGTCAGCCAGGGGTGTTGAGCAGAGACCCCTGGGTGCTGTATGTGCCCTTGCAGGGCATTTCACTCCAGCACGTGTGGCACAAGCACATGTACATCTGGAGAACCTACACCTACCACGGGAGGGGGTGCAAGAGGGGACCCACACTCCTAATATTACATAAACTATTGTACTGAGGTTTATCTGCTGAATTAATTGATCTTGAATCTGAATGTACTGTTCGGTGATTGTCAGTTAATTACACATCATTATCATGTATCACTTTGAACATGATTTGAGTTTGAAGCATATGAATCTACTCCTTGTGAAAACCAGCAGTGTTACTTTTTCATGACACCAGTAAAATATCTTATTATATTTAATGGTGGCTGAGACCCTTATTTCCACTGACCCTTTGTTAGATCACATAGGGAGCATAAAATATAGTGTAATAGCACTGCAGTGTAATAGCATCAACCTTACTCCTCCACTACTAACAAAACAGTGCTGCAACAATTCAGTTTTAAAACTTGTAGCTCATTTATGCATTTACTGATGTGCCTCAAAAACAATTTCCAGTTCCCTACCGGGTGGATCTGGAGAAAATACAGACCTAATAAGGCAAGCCATTGTATTACACCCATTATACATTCTTCTTCTTCAACAGTAACATCTTTGATCAAATTAAATCCAATACTAAACTTAACTATTGCAAGCAGAAGCTTGCCAGCTTCCTGTTCACACCCCTTAAGCACAACAATTTTGCAAATGGATATGGCGAAAACGAATCCCTTGAGCCTTGTTTATTTTGCCTGGTAATTGATGAGTAACCTTGGGGTACAGATATGCATCACCCTGATGGTGGCTGAGCACAAACATTTACTGTGTTCTTTTGTAGGTAATGGGTTTCCTTTCTGAGAGGCTCAAAAGCTGTTTCCTCTTACAAGCATGCTAACGTGAGGCACAGGGTGACAACCACTTTATTTTTACTGCAGAAAGGGGTAACAGTCTGGTTAGTGATCTGACTTCTCCTGTTTGGGCACAAGAGAAGGAATACCTGCATATATGTCTTGATAATGTACTTAATTGCACTAGGCAGAAAAAAATATAAAGTCAGGACGTATTTTTGTAATTATTAATTTTTATGCTGTTTCATATTTTCTTTCACAGCAGCCAGTTGTGCTCAAAGCTGTACCTCACCTGAAATCCAAAACAGGGAAGAACATTTCCCCTTTTTCTGTGATTTGCCAGTCAGTGGCTTCCTGAGCCAGACATCAAATTATTTTATGTAGTTGTCTACAGAATTTTTTCGCTAGAAGTATGTGACTGCTTTTGAATATTTGTTGTCATAGAGTGGTGCATGCTTTGCCGTCTATATCCTGAGACTGAAACATCACCAAGGAATAATGCTTGTCATAGAGGGTAGAATTATCACACAGCCCAATGCAAACACACGTAAGGACCTCCTCAAGATCAAAGTATCTCTGGATACAGAGTTTTAAAAAGATTTAATTTTGCACATCTGCGGTACTGGTCTGTTTTCTTAAGTGACAGAGCAAAGCTTTTTGACTTGGGGGATGAGGTCAGTCCCTATTCCATCTATGAATGACTATAGCCATGCACATCTACAGCTTTTTTGGCACTTGCCACCTGAATTTAAGAAAAGAACTGCAAAGGTCACCTTCCCATAAGCACATGCTTTAGCACATGTTGCATCAGCAGTTACTAATTCTACAGAAAAATAGGATGTTTCAGGAACAAAACAGATTCAAGAACACCATCAAGACATTAAGAGACGTTAATGGAATGTGGTTATCATTCATCCTCCCTCCACTAGAGCAGATGACAGTAGAGGTGTTCTCCTGTGGAGGCATGAAAAGATGAGTGGAAGGAATGCCTACCATGAAAAGACACACAACACAGAGAAAAGTCACAACCATCTTTCTTCCCTTGGCAAGTGGAGACACACCATTAACTACACAAGGACACAAAGGAATAAGAGACTGCAGTGGCCTGAACAGCAAAACTTTGCATCCTAAGTCACCTGCCTAAGATTGGATGTATTTAGGTTTATGTGTGATAAATAGGCCCAGATACATTAATGTATAGTTTGACTCCTTGTTACCCTACCACATGAGTGAAGGAAGGAAGGAAAGGAGGTGTTCACAATGTCAAGACAAAAAGGCTCATCTCCTTCTGCAGTCAATGAGAAGAACGAAGTGGCCCCATTCACAACTAATTCAGAGCAGTAGACTCCTATGTAGATGAGATCCTCATACCTTGAAAGGTGTTGAATGAATCTCTTACTGACTGTGCCTGTTTCTCTTGATGATCATATAGGGACTTTGGACTAACAGCTATTAGTTTTGATTCCTTTGCCCACATGCTGACATCTACAAAGTAAATATCCATATTTCGTCTAATTGTTCAGACTCTAAACTTAATGGAGGTTCACTTTGAACTCAATGGATAGTATAACCATCCCAAGTCCTTTTTTCTTCACTCTAACAAAGACAGTTAAAATAGATAAAATTGCCCATCGTTTTCCGTTGTGCACAAGGAGTGTCCAAGATGGCTGTTTCAGATGCAGACATCTACACTTGCAGGCATACAAAACCGGAAGGACAGAATCCTGTGCCTAAGTAAGGTGAAATGAATCTCATCAATATGAGTCTGTGCTCAGTTAATTTAATATTCTGCCTTTAGCAGCTGTTAATCTCTAAAATGCAAAGAAAGATCAAATTCAGTTGGGCTACCTGTGATCATTAATGATTTTGGATGCCTGTCCAGTTAATGAACCATTCACAGGAAGCTCTGACTTTTCATCTAACATACTTAGGCACTTTTAAAAATCCACCAAATAATCTCCAGTAACATCCGTATGATTTGCAAAGTATCAGTTTCAATCAATCAGTCATCATATGCACAGGGTCACACTGTTATCTCTATCCCTTCATTCAGTGTTTGAAACAGTGACCTGGTTTCAATCCTAATGAAGACAGTGAGGAATATCTATTTTATTAAATAGGCTTTGCCTCTTGACCAAGGACATTATCAAAATATAATTATCATGGTAGAAACTTCCTAGTACTGTTCACCTGAGAAATGCTATTCCAGGAATCACCAATACTTCCACAAATATCTGATTATTTTCTTTGGAGATGTCAGGCACCTATGAAGGACAACAAACTGACTATGTCATTTTTCTTCATAAAAATAATATCACCCTCAAAGCCCAGTGGCTTTATTGCTAAAATTATGCGATACCTGCAGTCGTTGGATTTAACCAGTAGTGCTTCAAATAAGGAGATCTCCTATAACCCTGGAGATGCCTATTCCATGTAGGAACCATAGAATTTCCTCTCATATCTTATTCAATCAGTCTGAATAGTCATAATTTTCACTCCAAATTTAATGTTTTAAAGATGACTCTTGTTCCACACTGTAATATGACATGGACTGGTCTCAGACCATCAGTTACCAAACTGTAAAGGCAGTGTTTCCTTCTTATCTATCTTTCTGTCACACCTCCTGTCAGCCCCTTTATCTAACCCATCTAGGTCCCTCGATATAGCAACCATACTCTCCATATATCAACCACCCCATCAATATGATACTGTCCAGAAACTTGCTGAGAGTGCACTGCCCCATCATCCAGATTATTAAGAAAGACATTAAGCTGTATTTACCCCAGTAATTTACCTTCAGGCTTGCCACTAAAACCAACTGCCATTTGGACTTTGTACCGCTGAACATCACTCTCCAAGCCCAATGGTCCAGACAATTTTTCACATGCTTTATTGTCCGTTCATGCAGTCTTTATCTCCAACATTTGATAAGTTTACCATGGGAGATTGTGCTGAAGGCCTTGCTAAATTGAAGGCAAACCACATCCACAGCTCTTCTCTTGTCTTCTCATCACAGAAGATAATCAGTTATATAAGCAGTATGCTCTACTGGCATTTCAAATACTTCATTTTATTGAGGTTTTTTTTGTGGAGAGAAAACAGTATGCATAGAAGTCATAGAAATCTAAGTACCTAAATATCCATTTGACATCAATCATAAAAAACCACCGCAATGTCAATGAAAGCACAAGCAGCATTTTCTCATGCCTGTTGATAACATTAAAGTACACCAAATGCATACAACCCTGGTGAGAAGAGACTTTTGGTGTCCTCATTTCACTGCCTTAGAGCTGCAAGGGACACCAAGGCACTCTGGCATGACTTTCCTAGTGCTTCAAATTCTGTGTTCTCAGCTTGAAATGATGGGTAGGTGGCCCAGAACAGTGGACAGCCTGGGTTGCAGTGTTTAGCTAGTTCAATGAACCACAGAGGACTGTGAGGTTTGCTTTGTATTTTCTCTTCAGTATTGTTACTACTAGAGAAAGAGATTTTTATTGGAGTGCTGAGCACTTAAATTAAATACTGTCTCTCTCAGGCTTGAAAGAATTTAAAGATATTTGTCATTTTGCCCCTGGACCCCTGGAATGTCATGAGATTGGATCTCCCCTGGAGTCTGATCTTTCTTCATTTGCCGCTGCCTATTTGTGTACCACATAATTTAACAGCACCAGGGCACAGGTGCAGGAATTCCACATCCATGCTGTTAAAAAGATAAAAAGCCCTTAGATGGTTTTGGCCCACACCAACAAGCAGCCTCCCAAATGACTCATTCCCCAGCACAGTTTGGGAGTCAGTTCAGACTGGGGACCTTTCCCATCAAGTGCTGGATTTTGGAGGGAAGTGAATGGCATGGCGCAGCCTGGCTGTGCCAGCTGGCCTGAAGTCTCCACGCTAGCTCCTGTCACTGGCTAGTTTGCTAGTAGAGATGTAAGAGTAATTCTTTCCCAGTCAAAACAGAAGCAAATCCAGCTTCTTCCCCATGTTGTAATGCAAATGTCTTCCCTCTCCAAGGACGTATAGAACTTCTCCACTTTCATTGAGGAGTTGGGATATTTTTCCCAGCATCTGGATTTCTCAGTACCTGCCCTTAATGCTTCCTCTCTGTGTTAGACAGAGGCTGCTGCTGTATTTGAAGAAATTCAGTACTAATAGCACTATCTGGCAGGGAGTGACAAGCTCAGAGGATCAAAAACAAGAACAAAAATCTAACAACTTGCAGCTCAGGAACTATCTCCCCTCTCCCCACAGGTAAGGATGCAAGACTGAAGAGAGGTGGAAAATTTTATTGGCAACAGAAATCAGTGTACGAGGAATGAAGGAATGAGGGTTAAGCACTTCCTGATGAACTTAGGAAAGCAGGATGTTTCCCTCTTCCTTAATATGCAGCAGATCATTTCTAAGTCCCTCTGAACCCTCCTAAGGTGGTTTTGCTGTATTTTCTCACCCTGGGACAGGGAGAACCCATTGCTGTGACACTTAACAAGCTAAACAAAGTCACCTTCTTTTAACACAGGGACACTCCAGCCAGGTTCTGCTGGTTTGCCTGGTCCTGGTTTCTCTTAGGGATAAATGTCTCTCATGGGTGATAAATGCAATGTGGGAGCACTCTGGGTCCCTGAAACAAAGGATTTTCAAAACTTACAAACAGCTGCAGGACCAAGGTACATTTCTTGCTCTCTCTCTCTGCTTTGCATCAAGACAGTCTGCCCTTTTCACCGCTTTCCTTACTGGGAACTGGGCAGCCCTTGTGCTGGAAACCACATGCATCGTCAGACCCCCCATACCAAAGCTCCTCTGTCACTCTCAATGTCCTTCAGCCTCTTCTGCCTGTTCTCTGCTTTCCAGGCCCACTAGGATTCTCTCAGGAGAGTATGACATCCACTTCAGTGTTAATTAATTTATTGGGGTGTGTTAGATCAGTGCTTCAAGGGCTGGGAAAATCTCAAAAGGTGCATACAAATAACAAGGGACCTAAAAAGATTACTGGAGCCCTCCAATGTTTTCCTTTTCTTCATCCCAGGTGGTTCCGCATGGACAATTTTTTTTTTCGTTATAATGTTAATTATGTTGGAAATCCTTGCTCAAACAGACAAGGTGATCCCAAATGAGCTCTTTACCTGGACTAGTCTAAATTAAAACATGAAAGTCATCTTTCTAGATTCAGGGACTTTGTTCCAAAGGAGTTCAGCTATTTCAGCTGACAGAGGATAGTCCCTGTTAATAACAACATCATCACTGATATTGGCCGTTTCAAAAATTGTGCCCATGCCATTTTTTATAGTCAGTGGAATTGGCTGGAGGAGAGTTTGGGTTGTAGAAGGTGATTTTACTTACAGAGAAAGTAAAATTTGCTGATCTGCTAAAGTAACCTCAGCTCCCACCTAATGACTGACTCCCTGTCACAGCGGGAAGAGGAAGACAGGACAATATGACAATGCTAAGCTCAACTTACTAAGTGAACCAAGAGACAAAACAGGCTGTGTCAGGAAATGCCTAGCTTGAAAGGTCTACAGTGTAGAAGTCTGCCTTCCCCTAAAACATATGGAAGCTAATTTTCTAATATTTTTGAGAAAATGGTGATCTGAAGCACATAACAGATTAATGTGAACAGTCATGATGGTCACCAGTGCCAGCTTGCAGATTCACATGAAGGCTGGCTCAGGACTGGAAACAGCCTGTTACAAAATAGGATTTTTAATCTTGCCTTAGAAGTGCAGTTGACTGACTTTCTGTCTAACTGAAAAAGAAATTACTGTTTCCTCTGTGCCACTAAAGCTGCTTCTGCCATCCTGCCTCCCATCTCCCATAATTAGAGCAGACACACATAAAGTTTATATTGACACTGAACACCACTGAGGGGATGGAAACCTCCAGGAAGAAGAACAAGTATGAATGGGTAGGTATACTAGAGTTTTACATTGCCTGCTGTTGCAGCCTCCAAAAACCACCATAGAAATGCAGATCGCTTACTTTACAGGTCAGTGACTACAAGATAACTATGTGGTCCTATTTCATTAATGTCTCTGAACATGAAAGCTGCATTGAAAAAGTTAAGGGTTTTTAAATGGGATGAAGTAAGTAAAAAATATCAATAGTAGTTACCACTGATGATCGTATGTTGCATTTTCCTACAGGAAGAAAAATGGGGTTTTGTTCAATGGCACACACAAATAACATACATACCTAAATCAATATTTTTTCCCATGCAAAGTTATAAATGTTCTCATTGTAAATGTTCTGTACAGATATAGAAAAATATCTTTCCTTCGGCTAATAAACTTACATCAAGAAATGCGGCTACAAAACAAACAAACAAAACCAACCAGTTGTATGAATATAAATTGCTTTTTAAGTGCAAATGACTCAGATTGACTAAAAATTAAATCTACATGTATGTGCTGAGCCTCTAGTTTGTATTTTTTGTTACCTTTTCTCTGAATTTCAAGTTGTAGGACAGTTTCCTCTGTACTCATAATTCACTGCAGTCCAGTCACAGGTGGGCTTATGGATGGCTTCTGCTTTTCCCCAGTCACTGTATCCATTTGTCTGAATTGAAAATTGAGGATATTTAGCATGCTTGTTTCTGTGCATATCTGTTTAATTATGCCAGACTGGGCAGCTGGACACTGCAGAAAGACCAAAACCAACACATTTTCTTTTATTCTTTTTTGGGCCAATACCAAGTCATTGATGTTTATTTATTTTTTCATTTTAATTGGG